>JAJEJO010035132.1:0-13137 GCA_020662805.1 Glaucomys volans
CCTTCCTCACCTTGAGAACCCCTGGGCCTGGCCCCTGCTGCTTTGTTAAGCTGGACTAACTTCCCAATGTCCTATGAATTGCATTTGTTTGAATTCAACTAATATTTACTCAGCACCTACCTCGCACCAGGCCTTGTGACAGCACAGCATGGTGACACAGCAATGCCTGAGACACAGGCTCTGCCTGCTAGGAGCTCAGGGTAACAGATAGTTGCTGTCCACTTGCAAGTGGAATTAAGGAGGTGAGTAACAGTGATGTGACAGCCGGAGGGAGGCAGGTGTCCGGGCAGACTCTAGGAGAGAGAATACTGGAGCCTAGCCGAAGGAGGAGGGAGATGAAAGGGTGCTCCTGGCAGACTCCAGTGCTGACAAAGAATCTGCCCGGTATCCCAAGGTCTGGTGAATCACCCTTGGGACATGACAGGCAGGGAGTGGGGAGGCAGGTGCTGCCCATGGGGTGTCAGGACAGAGTTGGTACCTTGTCTAGCAGGTGGTCATCCTTAAGGAGATGGCGGGGGTGGGCAGGTGTGGGCAGAGAGAGAAAAGTGTAGCTCCCTGGTTGGGAGGTCAATGAGGTTGAATTTTTAACATGGACCATACATGTTAAAAGGACATTCAGAATTAAAATGTTACATTTAGAAATGGTAAAAAGAATAGCCATCATTTTTTGTAAATGAATCTGAATTTAAGAGAGGGAATGGGGTTCCCAAGACTACTGCTCCTAGTGAAGGGGGTGGGTTTTAGCAGGGCAGTGGCAGGTGTGGACCAGATTTCCAATTTTAGACCAGTGATTCTCGCAACTGATTGGATGTTGGGCAGGAAAGAGGAAAGACCACGGGCCAGACCTATTGAAAGGATGGGGAGGAGGAGGTGTGAGATCTCTGACTCTTCCTTTCCTTCAGCAAACTTGCTGTTCTGGTGCCTGTCCTGGGCCCACCTCCACCTGACTCTGCAGTCAGATTTGACAGTTTTGTTGCCACAAAACGATCCGCAGGTGATACATTTGCCTTCTCTACTGCTCAGTATAGAGGCTGTCTTCAATTTAATTGGGAAAACATCATAACCCAAAGAATGGAGCTGTCATAGAGTTCAATATCAGTGAGAGTTGAATACCAGTGGAGACTGGGATGGGAATTATTCTGTTCATCTGGGGGACAGATGTCTGCTTTCTTACATGAATAGTGCATATCACTTCTGGGGACAAAGGATTAATTCTATTATTGGACATAAGAAATAGCCCAGACTCTGACAATTGAAATCTTAGCCAGTTGTAGGCACAGGACAGCCTCAGACCTCTATGCTAGGGGCTGCTGGGAAAGCGGGGAGTGGTTGCTTGGGGTAAGACCACTTGCCTGGATTGGTCCTTAGGGAGGGCAGCAGGGATGCACCAGCAACCCCCAGGCTGAGTTGTCCTGGAAGGGAGGGCTTCCAACTTGGTGGGCACTAGAAAGATGTAGCATCAAGGGGCTGTGTCTCTGATCTAGGTAGAAATGAAACCATTGGAAGGAGAATACCAGCTGGCACTGGACATGCTGAGCAATGAGCCTAGCTTTTGAAAGCAGCTACCAGTGCCCCAACTAGAAGGTGGACATCTGGACGGCTTTAAGGGACCTCTAGACACTGAAACACAGAGCCCTAAGATCCCTGGCTGAGTTGAGGAAGGCTCTACCTCAGTGGCATGCCACTCTCCTGGACTCCCACAGACAGGTCATACCTACCAGGTCCATCCTCCTTGTCTCTCATTGATGGGACAAGGGTCTCTGAATGGTTATATTTGAGACAGCATCAGGTTAAAGGATGGAGCTGAGCTGAGCCAGAGCCAGGGGCAGGGGGCCAAGGGGACAGTTAGGGATGCTGCCAGCCTTGGGTGAGATGGTTCTAGAGGTCTCAATAGGGTTCTCAAGTGAAAATGGAAAACTATCACTAGTGGGTTTTGTTTTGTTTTTGAAGTACTATGGATTGATCCCAGGGGCACTCTACTACTAAGCCTTGTCCCCAGCCCTTCTTATTTGGAGACAGAGTCTCAGTAAGTTGCCTAGGCTGGACTTAAACTTTGTGATCCTCCTGCCTTAGCCTCCCAAGTAGTTGGGAGTACAAGGCCCTGCACTTGTGGGTTTTAAATAGATATATACTTTAATGATTATTTTTTTAAAGAACTCAAACCCCAGGACTTTTTGAATAGTAACTTGCCCATTGTTATTAGACATGAACAACTTTACATTCCTCTTTTGGGAGTACTTTAGGACCTGTTACCCAGGTATTAGCTGGGTGCCTTTCTTCCCCTGGAATTCTGGATGAAATTGTTCTGAATCTACCATTTCGTGGACTGTATGGGTCTCAGGTCTTCCACTTTCCTGGGGTGTAATGTTTTTCAGGCTATTTCTACCTCTTGGACTACTTCTGAAAATCACTCACACCACCATCTGTTAGTGAAGTGTTGTGGGGGGTCTCAGGAAGGGGTCTTATCCCTTCCAGCCCAGGTACTCCTGTAGGAGCCCCCACAGTGTGCTCCCTGACCATGAAGAGCAGCCTCCTTGTTCTGAGACCTTACCAGCCAGCACTCGGCAAAGGGTTTTGCCAGTGCCCCTCTTGATAATTTAGTCCCAATTATAAAGATACAAATGTTTTCTTTTTATAGACATAATTTGCTTTTAAAATAAAATTAATTTCAAGTTCCTTTTGAAGAGTTTCTCAGCAGTCCACAAAATAAATTGGGTTGCATCATGGTGGTAAGATGAGACCCTGAAGTTTGTTGTATTTGTGTTTTCCAGTTTCTGCCCGGATGTCTGAGGTTGTGTAGATGTGGTTGGCACCCCGGAGAGTGGAGCAGGGGGTGAAGACCCAGCTCTGAGAGGAGAGAGCCTTGGATAGACCTGGGCCAGCTTCCCGGTAAGTAACCTGTGGCTTTTGGAGGTGATGCAACTTTGGAGTTGGGTTCATAGAATGAGCTTGAGCTTCCAGACACTCAGGCTGTTGCCCTGAACTCCCCCATCTTGCTGACCCAACAGCTACTGTAGAATCTGCAGGACCTTAGAGATTGCAAGTTGCTATGCCCCTGCCACCACCCTGCCATCCCATCTTTAGCAAGGGCAGGAGCCCCTCTGCAGCTCCTGATGAGCACTTGGCTCTAGGAGAGAGAGCACCTGACAAGGAAGCTGTCCCATCTTCCCAATATTGAGCTGTTCCTGCTGTTAGAAAGCTCTTCCTCAGCCCCCTGTCACATCTGCCTGTTTGTAGCAAACCCCCGGCTTCCTAATTTTAGCCCCCTGAGACTTGAGGAGATCAGTCAATTCTCTGTCACACAGGGTGGTGCAATGATATTTGGGGACAATACAGTAGAGTGGAGAATGAGGATCTGGGACCAGTGAATCCAGGACTTCCGTGACTCAATTTCATTATTCAAAAAACTGAGACAATAATATCTACCTCATTGAGTGGTCCTGGGGATGAGAATAAGTCACGAATAGAAGCTACCTGGTGCTGTTGCTTCACAAACCAGCTCTCCTATAATTCAATTCAGTTGAAGGATTATATATCTGAGTTAAAGGGCCACAGATCAACTACCACAAGTTAATGGACAAGGTCACCAACAAGACTGCCCCCACTTTAGACACCAGCCACAAGTGGGATCACCAGGCCACCTGTACTTCTGACTGACTTAGTTTTAAGTTTAGGGGTTCCCACAACCCTTGTTCACGGTCAGTAATTCATTAGAATGACTCAGAGAACATAAAGTGCTGTACTGGTAATCGGAGTTTTATCATAAAAGAACTAAGTCAGGAACAGCAAATGGAAGAGAGACACAGGGTCTGGGTGGAGATGGGACACACAGAGCTCCCGTGCCCTCTCCTTGTGGAATTTGGGCATAGCACCTTCCCAGAACATCAATGTGCTCACCAACTCAGAAACTCCCCCAAGCCTCAGGGTCCAGAGATTTTTTTTTTTTTTTTTTTTAACCAGGGGCCCTCATTACAGAGGCATGGTTGATTGAATCATTTGCTCTTTGATGGGACTCCTGTCCAGCCAGCTCCCTCCTGGGAGTGTGTGTTGTGGCATGGAAGTTCCAACCCTCTAATCATTTGCTTGGTCTTTCTAGAGTTGTCAGATCCTCCTTTGAAACTATCTGGGCCCTGGATGAGTCACCTTATTAACATCAACTCAGGTTTGGGTGAAAGGTGCTCATTATGAATAACAAAAGAGATTTCTGTTATCTCTTGGACATTTAAAAATTTCTGAAGGTTTTGAAGCTCTGTGCCAGGACCTGCGGACAAAGACAGATACTTTCTTTCTTCCATCACACTTGGCCCAACAAACACTGGCCTCTGCATCCGGCTTGGCCTTTTCCTTGTGAGTTTCAGGTTGACATGTTCCCATTATCTGGTCAGAAAACTAGGTATTCTCATGGGTCTTTTCCTGGATGTTTGTTCTTCCTTTTTGTTAACGTAGCTTAAGACTGAATTGGTTCTTTGTACTAAAACCACATAATTATAGTTATTTAATGTGCACCTGTTTAAAGTTGAATCACAAGCCACTTATTATTCAAGTTCTTAAAGCTAAGATGACTCTAGCCCCTAAATGACACCAAATAAGAGCAAAGAGTTACTAACACTTCCTACAGGCCAGGCCGTGATTAAGTATTTCACATACATTAACTCTGCTCAGTTTTACAGTCACCCTTTGGGGACAATTATTACAATCCCATTTTATATATTGGGAAACTGAGGCACATAACAATTAAGTTAACTAGCCTGAGACCGTATAGGTAATAAGTGGCACAGCTGAGATTTGAACTCAGGGAATTCTTGTTCCAGAGTCTATGCCTTTAACCACTAAGCGATATTTTCATCACCTCCACTGCATTGTGGGAAGGAAAGAGGGAGCACAAAAGGATGCCTCTGGTTTACAAAGCCAAAGGGTCTCAGGTGGCTGTTGCCATGGCAACGGAGTCAGGGCATCCTATGCCACTCCCATGGGCCCACCTCTGGAACAGCCCTATGGGGTTGAGCTCCAAGAAGGTAAGGTGGCCAAGACATGGTGGTGCGGGCTTCTCTCCCTTAGGTCCAGACTTCTTAGTTCTCATGCTTCAGGGACGGGAACTGCCTCACAGTCTTCATAGAGCTGTTCCTGGAAAGGGGAGAGGGTTCACAGTTCCTCTGGGTAGAAAGGATTGCGCTAGGAAGATGGAGTACCAGGCAGAACTGACTCAAAACATTCCAGTCCTGGAGAAGCTGTGGGTTCAGGTGGTTCTGGAATTGGTGGGCCTGGAGGCCCAGGGACCACAGGCAGCTCACGGCTCCATGCTCAGATCCAGTGTTACTTTAAAAAAAAAAAAAAAAGCATCTAAAATTCAGAGCTTTGAAAGTGCCAAAGAGAATTATTTGCCATGATGAGTCACTAAGCAGAGAGGTGGTGGAGTCAAGCCCGGTAATGCCTGTGGAAGAATTCTGGTCTGCAGCGCTGCCCGCCCAGGACAATCTGGTGGTAACTGCACATCAGCATGGCTCCATTACAGTCCTGCCCTGTATTGACCTTGTAGCTTTTTCTTACCCCCAAGCTCCAGACTGGGTGGGAGCGTGATGGAAGTATTCTTTTTCTTTTTCTTTCTTTCTTTCTTTTTTTATGGGGGGGAGGGTATTGGGGAGTAACTCATGGGGCACTTTACCACTGAGTACATCCCCAGCCCTATTTATTTTTTATTTTGAGACAGAGTCTCACTAAGTTGCTGAGGCTGCACTCAAACTTTTGATCCTCCTGTCTCAGCCTCCCACGCAGCTGGGATTATAAGCATGTGCCACTGTGCCTGGTGAGGTGAAGTATTCTTAAGTAGCCCTGTGCACATAGGATTGACTTGAGTTCACCAGGACACTATCAGTTGCTCATATGTGTTCTTTGTGGATAGTTCTATTTTGGCATTTGGCTTGAGTGACAGACCATGGAAGAAGCAAGGAAGTCCCTTGCTCCAGAAAACAGAAAACCCTGATCCTCTATCCTTCTGCCTTTTCTTTTCCTTTTCCCTTTTTTTTTTTTTTTTTTTTCTAGCCAGGGACACTTTACCACTGAGCCACAGACACTTTTATTTTGAGTTGGAGGGTCTCACTGAGTTGCTGCTGGCTTTGAACTTGTGATCCTCCTGCCTCAGCTTCCAGAGAAGCTGGGATTACAGGCCTTTTCTATACAGATCTTTCTGTCTCCAACCCGGATAAATCATTTAGTGTCAGAGCTGGAAGGGAGCCCCAGGGGTCATTCTCTCCACTCCATTTAAAGATGGACAAAGTGAGACCCAGAGAGGGAGATGATTTGCCCAAGTCTGTGCAGCTACTGAGTGGCAGAACTGGAGCAAGATTACAGTCCTCTGACTTCTGGTCCAGAGCTAATTCCATCAGAAACATCTGTGGCAGGCGCACTTGCCCCTTCTTCATTTAGATGAGAGGAAAGGGTCTGGGTTTAAATGTTACTAAGTACAACTCACAGTTGTTCTAGTAACCTGCCATATCTGTTTCAAAATCTTTCTTTGGAGATATTTTTTGGCTGCCATGCCCAACAGATTCCTTCCACCACCACAGTCCCTCACCTCCATCTCCTGTTGTCAGATATCTCATTGACGAGCTGGTAAAGGTGGTGCTGACTGGAGGAGGTGAAAGGGAGATGACTAATTAGTAAAAGAGATAAAATGAGAGGTCAAACAGTTGGATAGCCTTACAGAAGCGTGTCATGATACCACATGGAGCATAGCTGCTGTCTGAGGTCAAGGTGCTGGTTTGAGTAGCCTGGACAGCTATGGGAAGTGTTTAGAAACATGAGGCTTTATGCCATCCCTGTCAGGCTTGCTAGAAATGGCCAGCACCTGGAGTGGATGTTCCGTTACATGTTATATTGTACATTAACATAAAGCCTGTAATATTTCACCCTGGCTGCTTATTAGAATTACCCATGGAGGTTTTAAAAATCCTGATGTCCAGGTCACACCCAAGACTAATTATATTAGAATCTCTGGCATCAGTAGTTTTTAAAGTTCCCCTGATGGTTCCAACGTGCAACCAAGGCTGAGAACCATTGTTCCAGGCAAGGACTCAGGTCATCTCATCATCCAGCCCTTCAGGGACTCTATCCATTTGCTTTCCCTTGAACTTGCTATTCACCTTTCCCTGAAGGAAGCGGAAAACAATAATACCAAAACATCTGGGTATTCCAGGTTGATGGGATGGGCTCCCACTTGTTCTCCCTGGCTTTATAGATAGCATCATCCTTCATCCACCTCTCCTGTAGACACCATAAGGAATGAGGGTAAGAGTCCTGGGAGAAGATGGAAGAAAAGGCCACAGGCAGCTCAGGACAAGAATATGCCCTACTGACCATCAGTAAGGCTTCCTTTGCAATGAGCTGTTGGCTGGAATGAAGGTTAAGGCTGGGTCAAACAGGACTGCTGAAGCAAGGCTGGAGGTTAAATGCAGATCAGGACTTGGGAGGCCAGGAGCATTGTCCCAAAGAAGAGAGGACTCCATCTCCACAAGGAGGAAAAGCAAGGGAATGTCAGGTTATGAATGAGAAGCTAGGATTGCAATCCCAGTTAATGTTCTTTGTAGTTCACATATATGTTCAAAAACTATGGTTCAGTCAAAGTACATGCCTTCTGCTGAGAAGGGAGTCCGCCATCAGGCAGAAGGCTAAAGCACTGGGTGTTAAAGGGCCTGACCCAGACTTAAGGGTCAGCAGAGCTGACACAGAGGGAGACCAGTTTAGCCGAAGTCCCACAGCTGGGAAGTGAAGGCTGGACCTGCAGCCTTACTCCTCAGAAGGGCTCCATTATAGCAATAAAAGCATGTCCTAATTCTCCATTCATGCATTTAAAAAAGCGTGCTTAAGTAGATAAAATACACTGGTTGCCCTAGTCCTCACTACAGAGATCAGGCCTCAATATGTGGGCTCTGGGTGCAACATGGCTCCCTTCAAACAGTATCTATTCTTTCTTCTTGATATATACTTAGTGGAGTTTGGGAGAGAATCAATTTTCCTTTGATAAAAATTACATACCTCTTTTAAACTTGGAAAGAGGATCTGACTCCGCATTAAGACACATTTTACTAAAACAGGTTCACCAATGATTCCTTTCCAGGAGGGAGAGCACTGCGCAAGGCGTTTCCCATGTTTTAGAGTTCTTTTGTGAATTTCCCCACCATAATTTTTGAGGAGGCTTATAAAAAGGATTTACATTTTTTAAAAAATTTATTTCGTGTGTTGCTTTGGATCTAACTCAGGGCTTCCCACATACTACGCAAATGCCCTACCACTGAGCTATACCCCCAGCACCATAAGAGGCTTACATTTTATATAAATTACTGAGTCCCAGAAAATAGCTTCTAAAGTGTGGTATGCATCAAAGAAATGCTCAAAAAGATTCACGGATCATGTTTCCACTGGGAACTGTCTACTTCAACCCCAGTGTAACCAGTTAAGCTGTATCCATGGTTTCGCTTCATGCAATGATGCATTAGTGCCCCTTATCCATCCACACACCCCGGATGGTCGGGTTCCGCCCTCTAATAGGCTCAGACCCGCTTACACCCCACCAAAACGAGCTGCAGCCAACAATGAATCCCGCAAACCCAGCCCTCTGCCTTAGGGAGCATGCGTCCCAGTTGGGAGCATTAACCTGATGCTTACCTTGTCCATTTTCTGCAGGGTTCCAGGAGCAGATCACAGCCCCAGCAGGAAAATGAGTGAAGAGACAGTCCCAGAGGCCACCTCCCCGCCGCCCCCGCAGGGGCCGCATTACTTTGACCGCTTCTCTGAGGAAGATCCTGAGTACATGCGCCTCCGCAACCGTGCTGCAGACCTGCGGCAGGACTTCAACCTGATGGAGCAGAAGAAGCGTGTCACCATGATCCTGCAGAGTCCTGTGAGTGGAGTCTGACCCAGCTGGTCAGGGAGACGAAAAGGAGGTGGGAAGGGGAGGAGTGGGTAGATTCTCCAGGGGACCCTAAAGATCAGTCACTCCCCTTCCGGTGCCCAGGGTTGTAGCAGTTTAGGCCCGCCAGCAAGACAAATCTGGTCACGTGTGTATTTGATTCTCCACCCAATCACTGGTATTTGGCAAAAGCTGAGCGTGTACAGGCAATTTGGCTCAGAAAGTGGGAGACAGGAGCCCCGCCCCAGTTTCCTGTGACCCACCCTTCTGAGCCTCAGTCTCCAGTTTTCTTTTCCCTCTCTACTGAGAACTTTAACCATGAACAGCCACATAAGCTGGTGACCAGCAGCGGGGCACCACTGGGAAGGCTCCATGCTCCCTTACAGAACACAGAAAAGTTAGAACTTACTGTGGAGCTAAGGCTTGAATGCATAGGGCAGGGGTGAAGCGGGCCTGGAAGCCCTAGGAGGTGGGCAGAGTTGGGGACTCAAAAGGGCACAGGGATATGGTACATAGGAAGGGAGGCGGAGTTGGGATTGCCCCAAATCTCTCCAGATATGGTCAGGTGGTGCCTATCCTTGAGGCAGGTGGTTCATTGAGAAGGACACTGGCCTAAAGGATGACTGAAGTGGGACTTGTTGGGTTGTGGGGAAGAGCAGTGTGGAGAGAGACAAGGAAGTGTCTGGGGAAGTAGAGCTTATGCCTCCTTAGGGAATAGCACATGACACTGAGTGTTGGAAAGCTCAGGGTGGAGAGGAATCTCCAGGTACTTGGTCAGATGAGCTCAGAAGGGTGCACCTAGCTCTTCCTCAGCTCCTCCTGGGTTTCAGGGAGCCAGGGCACCTATGTGGGCTGTATGTAACCCTGGTAGGGGGAGAACAGTGGAAGCTCACACCCCACAGATGAGCATGGAGAGAATGAACCTGAGGTCCTAGCGGCTTTGTGTGGGGAGCCTGGAGGAGGATAGCAGGTGCTAAAAGCATTGGGGTGAGGAGTCCCTGGGAAGATCCCCAGAGTATGACATGGAGGGGTGACAGAGCCGGCATCAGACCTACCTGGTTTCAGGGCCTCCTGCAGGAGATGGAGACTGGAGGAGTTCTGCTTCTTTCTGTGATTTTGTAGGATTGCCAATCTCAAGTGTTTCCTGCTGCCACCTGGTGGGCAAGATGCCAAGTTTATGGCCTTGTCATCTGAGAAGCTAGGCTTAGGGTAGTATATCAGAAGTGGCAGTGACCTCAGATGTCATCAGATTCTTTGGCCCTTCCTTATCTTTTTTTGTTAAGTACATGAGGAAACTGAGGCCCAGAAGAGCTGTAGGTATAGCTAATGGAAACCAGGATCACCGTCCACAGGTCAAAGAGAGTGCAGGGTTCATTCCCAGCATCTCCTTGGTGCTCCCCACACAGCAATCCAGGGAGACTTCTGAGAGCCATTGGAATTGCCCTGGGACCCAGGAATCCCAAGCATGATCCTTGCTTGGCTGACCTGGGGGTTGGGAGTGGGTGCTTGACAGAGTTCATCATTCAACACCTGGGTCGAAGGGCCCTCAGTCTCGTGTGAAAGACTCTGGGGGAACCAGCGCCTGGGTGTCTGCTTCAGTCTTTCAGGGAGGAGCTGGAAGGCCTCATCCAGGAGCAGATGAAGAAGGGGAACAACTCCTCCAACATCTGGGCCCTACGGCAGATCGCAGACTTCATGGCCAGCACTTCCCATGCAGTCTTCCCAACATCTTCCATGAGTACGTGGGTGTCTGGGGAGCTGCCAGGAGCAGAGGAGGAGGGGTGTGATGGGGAAGAGAGGAAGAAGCAGCAAGAAGCAGCTTGGTTGCCAGGCGACAGCACCAGTGTGCAGTTGCATTAGCAGGCCTGGGGGAGATCAGCATAAGCCAGGGAGGTGCCTGGCTCTGTTTTTGATAATGCTGCAAATTAAAGACTCACAGAATTATTATTCCTGATGACAGAAATGGGAGTGGTGCAGGTAACCTCAGGGGATGAGAGACAGTCATTGAAGCCATCGTCTCATGCTGCATGAGACAGGTCAACTGAAGCCGATAGACGAACCAGAGGAGCCAGGGCTAAGCATGAACCCACCTTCCTGGGTTATGAACCTTGGACCATGACCTTTAAAATCAAAACATCGAAAAGGCTCAATGTGATTAATATAGGAAGATAGTTGAAAATAATCAAGAAAGATTATTGTACCAGGGATGGAATCCAGGAGCACTTAATCACTGAACCACATTCCCAGCCCTTTTTTATATTTTATTTAGAGACAGGGTCTTGCTGAATTGCTTAGGGTATTGCTAAGTTGCTGAGGCTGGCTTTGATCTTGCAATCGACCTACCTCAGCCTTCCGAGCTGTTGGGATGTACCTTGTTCTTGAAACCTGAAAATGACTACCTGTCAATATTTTGGTATATATCCTTTTTATCATTTTTCTCTTAACATATAGATTTTGCAAGCAAAAATATAATCATATTATATATACCATTTTAATAACATACCTTAACTAATTTTTCACATAATAAAATATGGTTCTGGCCAGACACAGTGGCACACACCTGTAATCTCACCTGCTCTGGAGGCTGAGGCAGGAGGATCAAAAGTTTGAGGCCAGACTAGGCAACTTGCCAAGACCCTGCCTTAAAAAATTAAGCTGGGTGAGGTGGTGCATACCTGTAATCCCACTGGCTTGGGAGGCTGAGGCAGGAAGATCATGAGTTCAAAGCCAGCCTCACAGAAGTGAGGTGCTAAGCAACTCAGTGAGACCCTGTCTCTAAATGAGATACAAAATAGGGCTGGGGATGTGGCTCATTGGTTGAGTGCCCCTGAGTTCAATCCCCAGTACCACCCACCCCTTCCAAAAAATAAAATCACTTTTAAAAAAATTAAAAGGACTGATGATGTAGCTCAGTGGTAGAGTGCACTGGGTTCAATCCCCTGTAACTAACATGTACACAATTTGGTTGTGCAGTGTAATTTTTTGGTGGATGTATGCTACTTAATCAGTTATCTATTATTGGACTTTTAGATTATTTTCAATTTTTTGCTATTATAAACAACAATCCAGTAAACATCCTGATTTAAAAAATCTGAGAATGTATCCTTGATTATTTTCTACAAAATGTAGAATTGGTGGATCAAAGTATATCCATGTTTTAAGACCTGTATGCAAAATGGCAAATTTTATACTTTCTCCATTCTGGAGAAAGAAAGATGAAATCAATTTATGTTTCCAATGGCAATGCGACAGAGTGCTGATTTCTCCACCCTTGTCTGTAATATATCTTACCATTTATTTCATCATTCTGATTTGACAGTAATAAATAGTACTTTGCATTTTAATATGCACTTATTTTATTACTAGTAAGTAGATATATTAGACATTTTAATATATATTGGATGTGATTTTCTTTTTGTAGTAAATTGTCAATTCTCATTCTTTGCTGATATGCCTATCAGCATATTTTTTCTTACAGAATTTGGAATCTTCATAATGAATTCCATTTCCCTACTGTACCAAATATATTGTAAATTTTTCCAGTTTTCATTTGCCTTTTCAATTCAATCATGTTGATTTTTTTCTTTAGAATACTTTAATTTTCATGTAGTTGAATCCATTGTTATTTTCCTTTGTGTATTCTGTTTTTGTCTGCATGCTTACAAACACCTTCCCATGTTTTATCATCCAATGGAACAAATGCCCTTAATTATTCAGTTGTCATTTTTTTTATCAAATATATGTTTATTCTTTAAAATACCTTCAGAATTATTTTGTCAAGCTCTGCCCTCTCCACCCCGTCTACCTTAAAAAATTCATTTTGGGATTTTGCTTGGGATTACATTAGATGAATAGATTGATTTGGTAGAGAATTTATGAATGTATAATCTTACATTAAAATATAAGCTCCATGGGGGAGCTTTGTATGTTTGGTTCTAGAATACTATCTTCTAGAAGAGTGTCCTGGATTTAAAATAGCACTGAGCACATGGAAGGTGCTTTAAAAATATCTGTATGAATTAATTGAATCTTTTCAGATAGGAGGGATGTTTTCTCCATATATTTAAGGGCTTTTTTCATGTAGTCCCTACTGATGTTAATCCAGGAAACTTTGTCACTTTGTTATTTTAAATGAGTCTTTCTGTATTCAGTTTTCTTTTTGGTTATAGCTCTCACTTAGGAAGGGAGACGGATGGATGGATGGATGGATGGATGGATGGATGGATGGATGG
>JAJEJO010035136.1:0-15237 GCA_020662805.1 Glaucomys volans
TCCACTAGGATGGACATGATCAATAAAATGGACAATAACAAGAACTGGAATGGCTATGGAGAAATCTCCCCCACAACCCCCACCCCAACCCAGGGGCTTACACATGCTAGGAAAATGCTCTACTACAGATCTTCATTCCAAGCCCTGAAGAATTCTTGAAATATTTCAGGGTGGAGATATAAAAATCATACAACTGGAGTCAAATGGACTCATATGCTCATTTACTTCCTAAATGGGAAATGGAATGCCGGGCGTGGTGGCGCACGACTGTAATCCAAGCAACTTGAGAGGCTGAGTCAGGAGGATCATGAGTTCAAAGCCAGCCTCAGCAACTAGGTGAGGCCCGAAGCAACTCAGAGAGACCCTGTCTCTAACTAAAATACAAAATAGGGCTGGGGATGTGGCTCAGTGGCCGAGTGTCCCTGAGTTCAATCCCTGGTTCCAAAAAATAAAAATAAAAAATAAATAAAAAGAAAAAGAAATGGAATCAATGCAATATAGATTAATAGATGATAGATAGATAGATGATAGATAGATGTTAGATAGATGATAGATGATAGATAGATAGATAGATAGATAGAAATAGATGATAGATAGATGATAGATGATAGATAGATAGATAGATAGATAGATAGATAGATAGATAGATGATAGATATAAAAATATTTGCCATGAGGAACTGTTTCCTCAAGATTTACCATGAGGTGGTTATGGGGCTGAGAAATCCAAAGATCTTCAATGTGCAAGCTGGAGATCCAGGAAGGGTAATCCAAACCTAAAGGACTGAGAACCAGAGGAGCAAGTATAAGGCCAAGCTGAGGATGAAGGCTCAAGACCAAGGTGGGCCAGTATGTGAGGGCAGGAGAGGAGGGATATCAGCACTCAAGCAGAAAGAGGCAATTAACCCTCTTTCTGCCTTTTTGGTCAAATCAGGCTCTAAGCAGATTGGATGCTACCCACCCACATTGATGAGGACAATCTTTGCTACTCAGTCTAAGGATTACAATGCTAAGTTCATCTGGAAACACTCTCACAGACACAACCATAAACAATGATTAACAACTGTCTAGGCATTTCTTAGGTCAGTCATATTGACACATAAAATTAACCACCAAAAGAGTGAAAGAATAAGAGGAGGATGAAACATAAGCTTAAATGATGGCTGACTGGTTGAATGCCAGAGATGAGGAAGAAAGAGTCAAAGAAGTAAAATTATGATCACTGAGGGCCAAAATTATGTCTCCATCACTTAAACTTAGAACTCAAAATGTATGAGGTCCATCAACATCTCTGAAGTATATTTCTCTATTTGTACGATGGAGATTTTTGCTTTGCAAAATTGTTGAAGATCTAAATGGAAGACTACAATAAAGCCTATTGAATGATGTTGTGAATACTAATGCAAAGGTGTGACTGATTTGAGGATGGGGATCCACCTCACAGCTTGTATGGAGAGGAAGGACCATGAACAAAGACCCAAGGTGAAGAAGCCTCTGCTCTTTAAATATCTCATCTGCACCAAAGTGCAAGGTCCCTTTTTTTACACTTCCCACTCCACAGGACTCCTTGTCTACTTAAGGTAAAATTCCTCTTTGAACCTCCAGCTGTTCCATAACCAATGAGCTCAGTCTGAGTTGGCACACTGGAGTCCAGGGTCAATGTCCTAAGAGGGGAACACATGGGAGATATTCCAACCTGAAGCTCCAGATTCCATGTCTTCAGTGACCATGTAATAAAGGGCTAAGATTGAACTTTGTACTTTTCCGGTATTGGATTTAAATACTCTTCTTCTACTAGCTTGGGCCATTGGTTGCCTGTCCTTCAAAATGGGAATAATATCTACTTCAGGAGATTCTTGAAAAAATTAAAAGAAAGAATATTTGCAAAGTACCTGGGACAAAAACCTAGTTTAACATAGGCCTGGAAAGGTTTATTTCCATTCTTTTCTCTCCTTTAGGTAATATAAGAGGGATCAACAAGTGGCCACACATTACCCTGGGCCTGGTTGAGCACCTGTCACTCCCTCAGCTTTCTTCTAGATCCAAGGAGAAAAGGTCAAAGAGCTCCATTATGGTTTCTCCCCCTCCTTCAACAATCCATTATCAGGTCCTACATTGGTTCATAGTGCGCAAGCCCTTAGCCAGAACCCTTTTTAGACCTTTGGTTTCTGGAGGCAGAACTCAGGAAGCTCAGCTGAGCTAAGAGGGGAACCAGGAGACCCTAGAATCAAGCAGCTCATGATGATAGTATCAGCCCATCTCTGCTATAAAAACTAGAGACAAGAGGCAGAGGCTGCAAGGAACCATATACCCCCAGGCAAGAAAGAAGCACTCGTGCACCAAGGTACAGGCTATACTGGGTCCTCCAGCAAGAAGATGTAGGGATGGAATGGGAAGTCCTCGGTTCAGACCTCTGGGTCAGACAATATCCTGGGAGGCCATCAGGCAGAGCCTGACTTGCACATGGAGTCACGATCAGGAGCATCTGTACTCTGGGTCCCCCTCTGTTGAGTACCCAAGGGAATGGGGAGAAGGGCCAAGATTCTTCATGCCACAAGATGTGCATTCTCCTTGTCATTGGCCTTTCCCAGTCCCATGACCTTCTGAGAGACATGACTCCATTCCAGGCCAGACTGTGGCAGGGAACCAAGTGATTTTCAAACGTTGTAAATGTGCAAAAGCCCATTTCCGATCTTGATAGGCTCCAGGAACAGGTGGCTGAAAAGAGAGATTTGGGCAGAATCATAGAATTTCAACAGTCAGGAATGAATGTGGAACAGGAACATGGAAGAGGAACTGTCATTCCAGGCAGACATAGATGTGACTGCGCAAAAAGGAGGCTGACAGGTGCCCATCAACAGATGAATGGATAAAGAAAATGTGCTATATATACACAATTAAGTTTTACTCAGCCATAAAGAAGAATGAAATTATGGCATTTGCTGGTAAATGGATGGAACTGGAGAACATCAAGCCAGACCCAGAGTGTCAAGGGTCAAATGCTTTCTCTCATACGGGGAAGTTAGACCAAAATAAGGAAAAGGGGCATGTCACGTGAAAATCAATGAAACAGAAGAAGGAGATTGAGGGGGAGGAAGGAAGGTCAGGAAAAAGGAAGAATGATGGAATTAATCTGACCAAATTTTCCTATATACATATATGAATGCACCACAGTGAATTTCATCTTTATGTATATCCATAACACTAAGTTTTAAATAACTATAAATACAGCTGGGCGTGGTGGCGCACGCCTGTAATCCCAGCACTTGGGAGGCTGTGTCAGGAGAATGGTGAGTTCAAAGCCAGCCTCAGCAACTTAGCGAGGCCCGAAGTAACTCAGTGAGACCCTGTCTCTAAATAAAATACAAAATAGGGCTGGGGATGTGGCTCAGTGGTCGAGGGCCCCTGGGTTCAATCCCCAGTACCACACACACACAAAAAAACAAAACAAACAAAAAAAAAACTATAAATACATAGAAGATCAGTAGAGCAAAGGAAAGGGAACAGGGTATGGAGGAAGGGAGGAAAAGTGCTAAGAACTGAATTGGAGCAAATTATACTCCATGCTTGTATAATTATGTCAAAATGGACCCCAATATTATGTATTACTAAAATGAACAAAAAGAATTGTACTGAACATGTACAGACTTATTTTCCCCCTCATTATTCCTTAATAGAGTGCAATAGCTATTTACATGGTATTTACATTGTATTAAGTATTGTAAATAATAAGGAGATGATGTAAAACAGGAAAGGAGTGCACGGGTTCTATGCAAATATTATTTCTTTTTTTTAATATAAGCAACTTATATCCTCAGCTCTTTGGATCCTTGAGGATGACCAATTCACCACTGGTACTGAATGTAAAATAACAATTGCTTTCAAAATTGGAGATAAAGACATTGCTGGTGGGACTATAAATTGGTGCAACCACTCTGGAGAGCAGTATGGAGATTTTTCCAGAAAACTTGGAATGGAACCACTATTTGACCCAATTATCCCTCTCCTTGGCATATACTCAAAGAACTAAAAATCAGCATACTACAGTGCCATTGCCACATTAATGTTTATAGTAGCTCAATTCACAAGAGCTAAACTATGCAACCAACCTAGATGACCTTCAACCAATGAATGAATAAAGAAAATGTGGTACATGTACATAATGGAATATTGCCCAGTCATGAAGAACAATGAAATTATGGCATTTTCTGGTAAATGGATGGAACTGGAGTTTCACTTATCATGCTAAGTGAAATAAGCCAATCCCAAAAAACCAAAAGCCAAATGTTCTCTCTGATACATGGATGCTAACACACAGAAAGTCCTGGAGGGAAGAATACAAGTTCATTGGATTAGACAAAGAGGAAGGAAGGGAAGGGAGGGGGTGGGAATAGGGTAGACAGTACAATGAATCAGACATAACTTTCCTATGATCATGCATGAATATATGACCAGTGAAACTCCACATCATGTACGACCACAAGAATGGGAAGTTGTACTCCATGTATTTGTAATATGTCAAAATACATTCTACTGTCATGTATAACTAAAAAGAACAAATAAGTAAATGAAATTGGAGATCAGGCAAACTGATAGTTTGCAATATGATTTAAATATTACTGTAGGCCATTTGCTAATAAACCTGTTTGACTCTCAAAAACAAAAAAGGGACTGACCTTAGGTTTGGGGCCAGCAGGCTGAGGATCAGTGGCAGAGGCTGGAGAGGGCTGTCCTCATGATACTATTTATCATCACTGGTCTCAGACCTTCCCACCAGCTTCACTCATCAGAGCCACAGCTGTCCCCGCAAGGGGAGTGAGGGAATATTACCCACCCCTTTTTACCAAGTGCCCCTTACTGGGCCAGGAACAGAGCTGAAGCAGTTTTGTTAAGAATGCAACCCAGTCTGTGGGGTCCAGGGTCATTCTCCCAAGAAGAGAAAGTTGAGAAGGGCCAGAAGTAATATGGCTTCCTTCTCCCAGTCCACAGGAAGATGGGTTTGCAAGAGGCTGAGGCTTAAATCCAGGTTAGCACAGATATTCAGGAAGGCAACTCTGGCCCAGGTGTATAATGTATACCAGAAACTCTCCCAGCACACACACACACACACACACACACACACACACACACTTAGCTCTAGAGAAATCCTACACAAGGAAAGGAAGGAAAGCCTGGGAAGGAAGCCTGGGCTCCCAAGAACCACGCTGCCTCCCCCAGTCCCAATTCAGCACGCAGAACCCATCTTAACACCCTCTGCTGGACCAAAACCACCACCTCTTCACAGTCCCCACACCTGCACCTGGGGGCTCAGAATGACCAGTGACACAGCAGATGTGGTGAGACTTTGCCATATGCAGAGTCAGGCATGGTTTTTTTGGGAAGGTTTCCCAAAGAGAGGGGTCAAAAGCCACATCAATGACAGAGGAAGAACCCTGGCTTGGTAGCATGATAGTCCTGAGTGTGAGGGCAGCTTGGGAAAGTGGCAGAAGAAGTGACAGGGCCATATGCGCCCACAGAGGTAGAGATATGACCACCAGGTCAGGCTAATGCAGATCAGCAACATCTCGAGCTGAATCAGTCAGAGGAAGCAGGTATCTGCTGGTGTCAGGTTCAGAGTACAGGCGTCTCACTACCACTGGATTCTCCTCCTTCCTCCAAATAAGTGATCTTCATGGCCTGCTCTGGTCTCTGGACCTCACTATAGATACTAGTGCAAGGCTCCTTTCCTTCCAGATGTTTTTCACCAATATCCTGGGAATACAAGAAAGAGAGTTCTTAGAGCAGCTTAAGGCGAGAGTGGCTCCAGAGTGTCCCACAGACAATCAATGCCCATTAACATGAAAAGCTTAAGCCAGGCATGGTGGAGCATGCCTGTGGTCCCACGACTTGGGAGGCTGAGGCAGGAGGATTGCAGGTTGTAGAGCAGCCTCAAAATAATGAGAACAAAAAATAGTGAGATTATGTCTCAAAATAAAAAATTTTAAAAGGCTGGTGGAGAGAGGACGGGTACTAGGGTTGAACTCAGAGATGCTTTATCACTAAGCCACATCCCCAGCCCTTTTTATTTTTTATTTTGAGACAGGATCTCATGTCGGTGCTTAGGGTCTCATTAAGTTGCTGAGGCTAACCTCCAATTTGTGCTCCTCCTGCCATTGCCTCCCAAGTCACAGGGATGGGCCATCATGCCCAGCAAAGAAAACACAACTATTTTTTCAATACTGGGGATTGAACCCAGGGCCTTGTGCATGCTAGGCAAGCACTCAGCCACTGAGTTACACGCCAGTCTGTAAATTTTCTTAATACTCTCAACACAAAGAGACAGAAAAAAAGAAAAAAAAAAGTGTGGGGAATAGAACAGCAGATGCCTGGGTTTGGGCAGCCCAGGGCTGGGTGCTCTAAGACCTATAGGTGTCCAGGCTGGTCACCACTCCCAGCTCTCACCTTCTGCTTGTCCTTCTGAGACTCCTGTTCCATCAGCTGTGCATAGTAGACGCCATCATCCCTGACCCTGGGGTCCTCCGGCAATCCTGCACCCAAATCATGACAGACTGTAGCTTGATTCTGTGCCAGGAAACTCTAACCCTACACACACACACACACACACACACACACACACACACACACACTGCCAGGAACCCAAGGACATCATAGCTACACCCACCATCCCCTCTATGGGGGCCACTTCCTGCCAGTAAAATGCAGGAGGAAGGAAGCCCAGATTCCAATGGGAGAGGGGAAGAAATTTGGACCCAGGAAAGTAAGTGCAACCTGCCTCTTTCCATCTCCATCTTCTTCTTTTTCTTCTTCTCACATATGTTCCAAAGGAATCCTCCAACTCCCAGGATGAAACACACAGCCACGAAGGCCCCCACAATGCCTCTCATGCGGCTAGCTGTGAGCTCTCCATCTGAGAGAGTTAAGAAAATCAGAAAGTTAAGACTAGATAAAGTGGAAGAGAAGCTGATATACCTCTTGCCAAGGGGAGATAGAGTGAGAAGGGGCAGCTGTCAGAGGGGCCTGGCTGAGAAGCTGAAGAACGACATAACATGCCCATGCATTTAACCAGGGCCCAGTTCCTCTGTGGGGCTGGGGAGGCTGTGATGGATGAGGCAGGGTGGGTGGGGGGTCTGTGAAAAGCTCATCACCCAGGAAGACAGAAAATCTCAATCACGAGGTGAAAGAACTCACTGCTATAAAGGTTTAAACCCATATGGGGTCCTCAGTGAGGACCTCCCAAGGACATGCTCAGCCCACTGTGTCATGGGGGAGCAGCAGGAGTTTCACAGATATTCATTGTGGAGTGAGCATTCCAGCAGGGGAGGGACGGACAGGTGGCAGCTGTAGGTAAGGAAGGCCAGGGGGCAGCAGCTGGGTCCAGGAGGTTTTGTGGGTCATGTTGTTCTGAACTTGATCTGAGACCTCAGGATGGGAGGAGGGTGGGGACATGACAAGGGATGATGATTGACCCTGACAGGTCAGATTCCTCCAGCAGCTCCTGCAGGGAGATTTAGAGAGCACAGGGGTGCACACAGGTCCAAGGCATCCCAACAAAATACCTATTGGGAGCAGACTTTGCCCAGAACTGTGCTTGACACATGGGTGAACAGGACAAAAGGATGTGTCCCCTGCCCTCATGGTGTTCCACTCATGGAGGATTCAAATACCCACATGCATCTTACTTCTCAGGAGGGATGGCCACAGACAGCTCCTCAGAAGAGGCTATGCCTTAAAAGCTGACAATGGCTTCACACATTAGGAAACCTCAGCAAGCAGTTGTGTGTGCAGTGTGTGAATGAGGCCAACATCAGGGGCAGAGGGTCTTGTAAGCCCTGAATCCTACAGGGACCAACTGGGGGTCGGCTCCCAGTCAAGGCACAGACAAAGGCCACAATCTGATCTGGACACAGTGGGTGGTGCATGGGTGGGACAGGGACTGGAAGGCTGCTCCCTGGACCTGTGGGAAGGGCATGGAAGGGAGAGATATTTAAAGGCAGATGTGAGCTGGCTATGACTGCACACTTCTGGATTGGAGGGACCAAGGGAAGGCGGGTGCTGCTAATAAATAGAGCAGGGGAAAAGCCAGGAACCCTCAGACTTCAGGGCCACCTGAGCTCCTGCAAAATGCCCCTCCCCTCCTGCAGGCTGCACTCACGTTGGCTGCAGACGTCAACAAGGTCCAAGGTGGCATTTTTCTGGTCCACTTGGTTGCTGAGAACACAGGTGAGGCTGACATTGGACTGGCTCAAAGGCAGGTTCACGGCCAGGGTTGAGGTCTTCGGGGATCCTAGTGTCCCTCTCTGCTCCAGGTCCCTGGGGAGGCCCTTGCTCACCCAGGTTACAATCAGGACCTCTAAAGCCGCTGTTGACCCACACTCCAGAGTGACATTGCACCAGCTGGGTGTGATAGATGCTGATGTGGTCTGGATCTGGGCAGGGGGCACAGGATCTGAGGAAGAAGGGGACAAAGAAGAGAGCCTCACACATGCCACACATTCCACCCACTATCTCACGGAAGCATAGGAACCCCCTGTGAGGAAGTTGGGAGCACTTGACAAATAAAACACGATTTCCCCAAAGCTACATATTGACCAAGTGGCAGGAGCCACTTTGTAAAACTTGTGTGATTTCACTTGATTAATCAAGTCTTCAAATTCTTTTTCCCACAAAATAATGATGGCTGAATCCCACTTTCCAGGGATCATATTTCAAGAAAATAGGGTCTTTTGAAAGGGGAGGAAGGTTGAGACATAAGAGCTAGTTTGGTCCCAGGGTCCTTTGCCCTGCGACTTCAGATGAGACCATGCCTGGGGCAGCACAGCCCTATTGGGGCAGGACACCAGGCCAGCTCTGGGAGGACAGAGACAAGCTCAGTGCTCAGAAGAAGGGACACTGTGGGAGATGCAGTGGCTTAACTAGAGGTGACAACTCTGCAAATATTTTGAAAGTGATGCTGAATGTCTGGTTCAGACTGAAGAGAAGAGTCAGATTCACAGGCTAGTCTTGGAAATCACAGAGAGACCTGCAACTGCAAATCCACTCTCCCCACAGCAGGTGCTCCCCTAAGCAGAGAGGGACTGTAAGGATCCAAGAGTGGGCCAATGGATTTCCTAAAATGTTCAGCATCATAACCTCTCTCCTACCCTATCAAGGATTGCAGAGCAGGCTTTGTGGAGTCCTGTGTAAGGGAGGCTGTCCTCTCACTGGCAACTCACTGCAAGGATTGGAGATGGTGAACTAGATATATGTGGATTTCAAATGTGGGAGAAGAATCATGTCCCGACTGATGGCCACATCTTTATCCTCAGAACCTGTGAATATGCTAGGTTCTGAGGGAAAGAGCTGAGCTTTAAATAGGATTATCTGGGCAGTCCCAGAATAGTCATAAGGATCCTTAAAAGTGGAAGAAGAAGCCAGGCATAGTGGCACACACCTTCCATCCCAGCAGCTCAGGAGGCTGAGACAGGAGGATTGCAAGTTCAAAGCCAGCTTCAGCAACTCAGTGAGGCCCTAAGCAACTTAGTGAGACCCTGTTTCAAAAATACAAAAAAAGTAAAGAAGGGCTGGGGATGTGGCTCAGTGGTTAAGCACCCTAGGGTTCAATTTCTGGTAGCAAAAAAAAAAAAAAAAAAAGTGGAAGAAGGAAGGCAGAGAGCAGGTGTGAGGGATGCAATGCATGAGAGACTCCACCCAACATTTCTAGCTCAGGTAGAGGAAGGGGCCACAGTCAAGGGATGCTGGCAGCCTCTGGACGGTGGGAAAGGCAAGAAAATGGATTTCCCCCTGGATCCAGCAGAATAAAATGCAGCTCTGTTCACACTTGGATTTTAGCCCAAGACAATCATGTCTGATTTCTGACCTGCAGCATATTAAGAAGACAAATTTGTGTTGTTTTGAACCACAATTATGCATTGTTAAAACATAAAAGGAAACTAATATATAGAAGCTGTAAATTTAGTCTTGTAAAGAACAGTAAATGTTACTGTAAAAATTGCCAAACTTCCATTTTGTCCCCCTAAACACAGCTCTGATTTTTCTCCCTGGCATAAAGTCTCAACTCCACTGTTTGTGATGAATATCTGATGTGTTGGTACCTGAAGAGGATCCACCAACATGTGGTCGAAGAGACTCCTAGACTCTAAAGAAGGAGGTAGGCCACGGGATTAGGGTGAGGGTGTCTCTTACCATGAACATCGAGGTGGAAAAATTGTTTAATTTCTCTTCCTGTATGAAATCTTAACTGGGCGCAGTACTGCCCGCTGTCTTGTGAGGTCAAATTGTGAATCCTCAGGGATATCATGTTGGGCACCTGGACCCTCTGCTTGTACTCGTCCTGAAGGCTGAACCATTCTGGGTCTTCTTTCCAATTCTGGATTCTCAGCATGAGTGTAGACTCTGACTCAGCGCCAACACCCCAGGAGGTCTCCACTACCTTGGAATCTTCTCCTGGCTCCTGGATCACACGCAACAGGACAGAACCTCCTCGGATTGCCTTCAGATAAGTGTGGGTTCTAATCCCAGAACCATGAGCTCCAGAGCTCCTGGCTAAAGTGCTGCAGGCACCTAGGGCATTGGGAACGAGAGCATGGATATGTCCTTAAGGAGAACAAGGGAAACAAAAATTTTCTTCTTAACCAATCCATCCAGCACCTTTCCCTGATCCCAGACTTTTACAGTGAATAGAAACCAATTCTGGGATCAGGCCTAGTTCCACTGAAGTGTATTTCTGGGTGGGTTTCTTCACTGGACTAACCTTTAGTTTCCTTATCTGTCTTGAGATGATGATATGAAGTAAAAGAGACCATGAATTGAAAGCTCCTAGCACATCGTCTGGCACATGCTAGGTGTGTAAGTGTAGGAGGTGGCTCCTAAATGTCTCCCATTGATCCCCCTGCTAGTGTTCACACCTGTGTGTAATCTACTCCCCAAAATTGTGCACCTGGAGACTGGCTTCTGATAGCAAAAGTGATGGTGTGTCACTTAATACAAGCATCTTATACCAGACAATGGGTGCCTCCTGGCTCACCTGGGCTCCCTCTCCTCCACCCTCTCTCCTGCTCACTCTGATGAAGCCAGCTGCCATGATGGCACCTGCCTTGTGGAGAAGCCCACCTGACAAGGTCCTGAGGGCAGCCCCAGGCCAATAGCCAGTGAGGAACTGGGCCTTCAGCCAGCAGCCACAGGGACCTGCAGCCTGTCCACAGGATGAGCGTGGAGCAGAAGCTTCCCAGTGAAGCCTTGAGGTGATGACACCCAGAGACATCTTGATCTCATCCTGTAAGACCCGGGAACAGAAGACCTGGATGCTGACCCCCAGGACCTGAGAGACAGTGCACGATGTTGCTTTAGGGCAGTCAGTTATGGGGCAACAGGTCACTCAACATAATTAATACATTCCCTGCAGGTGCTTCTCCTTCCCCTTCCTCTAGAAAGTGTGTTAGTCAGATAGTATTGGTCGTGATGTGGAATCAATTATGATTCTCTTCTTATGACAGGGAAGTTCACATCTCATTCATATTACATGAGAGACAGTGTGGGAGGGATCGTGCTTCACAGAGGCGTGGGCTCCACCACCCTAACGCTGAGGCTGGGAAGTCCACAGGGTCCTCCCAGCCTCCTAAGGTCCCAGAGCAGGGAAGGGAGGCAGGAGACTCACACCTGTTTTTCCCTGCAGCAGTGCAAGGGGGACCAATCTATTTTTGTGTTTTGTGACCAGATGATGCTAGGGACTGAAAATGTGCGGGAGCAGTTGGAATGTTAGGTGAATCATGTCCCTGCCATCAAGGGAGAACATCCCTGAGCAGTCCCTGGAGCCCCTGCCAGCCTTCCTTAGTGGCTGCCAGCCCTGAGCAGTAGGCATGGTGGCCTCCACCCTGCCTCCTTCAGCCCTGCTGCTCCCATCAGGCACAGCCCTGGTGAACCTGGGGACCCTCTCTTCTTCCTGGGGACCAGGTAGGATGGAACTCACCAGGAGAAAGTGCATCACAACTGCCTTGTCCTTGAGGAAGGACAATTCCTCCTTTCAGAAGCCCAGGTTCCACCTGGGCGTGCCACACCCAGTCCTCTCCCCAAATTGATGTATCCTGGTGCCAGGTCCCTCACTCCTCAGTGTCCATAATATCCCCAGTGCACACTCGTCTGCCTTCCCACTCACCCATTCACGGGCACTCGGGTGGCCTCCATGGCTCAGCTGTTGGGAACAGCACTGCAGGGAGCATGGCTATGCAGAAACACCCTCCACAGGCCAGCTCCAATGGATTCAGCCCAGAAGCGGGGAGCTGGGTCACATGAGAGGCTTGGCTTTAGTTTCTGAGGACCCTCCATTTCTTCAAAACAACTACACTAACTTACATCCCCACCAACAGAGTCTGAGGGCTCCCTTTCCTGCCCATCTTTGCCAGTGCCTGCTATCATTCATCACTGTGATGATAGCCATGCGAACAGAAGGGAGAACATCTCACTGTGTTTTAAGTTCTCATTTCCCTGATAATGAGAGATGTTGAGGATATTTTGTAGATTTGTTGGCTATTCATTTGTCTTCTTTGAGAAATATCTGTACAAATCTTTTAATCCAGTCCCTTGTTTCCTTGCTATTGTGTCACTCAAGTTCTTCATACATTTTGGATATTGCCCCTTAACAGATCTATGGTCTGCAAACATTCTCTCCAAATACGCAGGCTGTCTCTTCACTCTGTTGCTTCCTTTGCTGTGCAGAAGTTTTAACTGATGCAATTCTGTCAGTTTTTGCTTTTGGTGTCCTTGCTTCGGGAATCCTAACAGAGAAATTACCACTCAAGCACATGCAACTTTTCCTTTATGTTTTCTCCTAGAGCCTTTATACTTCCAAGTCTTATGCTTGAATCTTTCATCCATCTGGAGTTGATTTTTGCATGTGAGGTGAGACAGGGTGGAATTTCATTCCTCTGCATGTGGACATCCCATTTTCCTGAATGCACTTACTGAAGCCACTGTCGTTCCCCGTTGCATATTCTTAGCACACCTGTCCAACATCCAATCAACTGACTGCAAACACTTGGGTTGGTTTATGGAATTTCTCTTTTTCCATTGGTCAGTGTGTCTGTTTCTATGCCAGTCCCTGCTGTGTTGATTGCAATCACACTGTATTTTGAATCAGGGAGTGTGACACAGCCAGTGTTGCTCTTCTTGCTTTTGCTATTTGAGGGCTTTTCTGATTCCATACAAATTTAGATGTTTTTTCTATTTCTGTGAAAAATGTCATTGGAATTTTGATATGAATTTCATTAAATCAATTGGTTTATTTTCCCCAGCAGCCAAAATGTTTCATGAAGTCAAAGGTATCAAATGTCTTAGTATTTATTGGTTTCATACCTTGCTTGGAAGGATAGCCCTCAATTCAAAAGTATGTTTCTCATTTTTTTTTCAGATTTTTTTCAAGTCCTTTTTGTGGTTTCAATTCTTATGTTTAGTTTTTGATCAACCTAAAATTATTTGGGTGTCAGCTAGGTTACACAGCTGGATGGTATAAAAGAGTGGTTCTAAGACTGAACTTTACATCAGTGAAATCTGAGTTTAGTCGAGGTCCCCCAACTCCTGGCTGTGTGAACTTGAACAGGTACTTAGCCTCTCTGGCTTAAGCTTTGTCATCTGTGAAACGGAAGTCACGGTGCTTACTTCATTGAATAGTTCTTTGGATTTAAGCAGAGGAAACTTTGGCACAGTATTCAATAACTGTGCTGTTAACATGGGCTGGTGTCCTTGTCACGGTGAGCACCACTGCCCCAGCACACCTGGGTCAGAAGCAGAAATTCCCAGCTCCAGGCTGGCATCCCTTCCTCCCCTCCAGCTGCTCCTCTCAGGGTCTCCTCCTGAGGACAGGGATGGGACACAGGATTCAGACATCCTGTGGGTTCAATCTCCTGGGTGTGAAGGGGTCCAGGTGCAGCCAGAGCTGTCCTGTTTACAAAGCCTGGAGTTTCAAAGGAAATTCGCTACTAAGCAGCCACCAGCAGCACTACCACAGGGCACCTGTGCAGCCGGGAGGGGCTTGAACTAAGGTTTTCAATTTTATATCATCAACTCTGGTGCCCATCTTGCCCTTTCTTGAGTTGCTCTGTAATACAGAAGTGTTATATGCTATGTTGAAAACAACTATCCAAGTTGTGGGGTTTTCAAGTGACAGCAGGTGTGCCCCGTCCCTCAGGTAAGCTCTAGAAATGACAAGTACCCAGGAACACGCCACTGTGAGCCCAGCAACTATTCATAAATGCCTCTCCACCTTCCCACTGGCCTGCAGAGGGGACACTGCTTCTCCCTTGGAACAGTTGTGATATCCTCTGGTCCCCTCATCAACCAATGAGCAAAATAAAAGTATCCTTTCACTCTGGTCATCAGCCCAATCAGAGTTCAGCATGTTTAATGTGTCATTTGGGTATTGAAATCAGGCCATGCACCACAACTCTCCTCTTTCTAAAAACTCTTATGCAAGCTGCTTTCTCAGGTGCGGCTGCAGACCTCCAGAGCTGAGAGGGGCCAAAGTCTCCCAGGACTGGAAACTGAGAACCAGAACAGATTCCTGTGGACCTGGACTAGAAGCCAGCTGCAGGCACTGCTGCAGCAGGGAGCATAGAATCAGGGAGACCAGAAACTGCACTTGGTGAGTATCCACAGGTTCCACCAGGACCCGGGTCCCTGGTGTGTCCCATTCCACCAAGACCCCCGATGACAGCCAGTCGGCCTTCTGTTTCTCATTCCTGCCTTAAATTCCTTCCTACTCACCCCTGGGAGACAGGAGTGAGCATGCCTCCTCCCTCCTTGTCAGGGGAACTACCATGAAGTTGTTCCTGCAAAGCCTGGTGTAGTATTGGTTTCTCTGTACATGGGACAGCAAGCCCTTGCTGGGGGTCAGTACAATCACGTCAGTACTTGGAACTGCTCTATTTAAAGCAGTACCAGAGAAACAGCCTGCTACCCAGTGGGGGAAACACAGCAATGGGATGCTCTGAACGACAGTATTTCAGGCCATCCTAAGGGATTTTATGAGATAATTGTGGTCACAACAATGTTTGTGTTGACTGCCAGCATTGTTAGAGGGGCCATTCAGAGAGCAGCTAGTGTTTTATGCCAAACAGGCTCTTCAAAGGTCTGGCAGAGGTTTTCATGAGCCTCTTCTATAGGACACAGCAGCAACATGGGCTCCTAAGCAAGGTTTGCAAACCACATTTGCCCAGGATGTGAGGAGGGAGATGTCCTTGGGCAGGAG
>JAJEJO010035165.1:0-12840 GCA_020662805.1 Glaucomys volans
ATTCTGTGATTTCACTCCTTTTGAATTTCCAGGATACTTTCCTGACCTCAGCATCAAATCAGACAGCAATACACATGCTATAGCACATCAGATGTCAAAGGTAAAACAGACCAAGTCCTCCAAGGAGATGTCTCCAGCACAAATCAGAATATGGAATCCAGGCAGAGAGGAACCAGGAGACACCACTGAGCAGTGATACCAGGAGAGGTCTCAGTCCCAACTCTGTGAATACAGAGGCCTCAGAGTGAGGCCAGGACCAGATCTGGGCTGTTGGCACTTATCTAGGTGGCTCAGAGGAAAACCATTCACTAGGTGTTGTGTCCGGCAGTGTGAAGAGGGGAGTGGCTTATGAAGTCGGAATCCCCTTGGACACTGGTATAGCAAGGGGCTGGGGCCCCAGGAGGGACGGTGTCTTCACTCAGATGGGGCCATAGAGCTTCTGCCTAACCCTGTCTGCAGTTGTCTAGCAGCCAGATTCACCCACATCTGTCCTCCATCTACTAACCAGCAGGGGTGCTTAAACCATATCACTCCATAGAGATTGATTTCCTCCCTTCTTCTCACCTTTCCTTCCTACTTTCCATCTTTTCCTTCTTTCTATTTTTCAATGAGTTATAAGAGTTCTTTTCAAACCTGTTGATTGGCATGTAACCATTGCACTTAAGCATGGACTGCAATGGAAATCCCAACACCTGTGTATGGCGTGTACTGTCAAGATAGGGAAGCTGGCATCCACTCTCCTGATATGTTTCTGTATCGACACCTCACACTCCTCTGTTTAGTTCTTCAAAGAACATGGGTCAGCAGGAACCATGACCTCCCTGCTGTGCTGTAGGGCATGAAACTCAGTCCTTCTCTCCAGCTGCTCCTGGGCCTGCTATTCATCCCCCCTCTGTGCCTGCAGCACCCTTCCCAGACTCTGGAGATCACAGTTCTACCTTCAGATTGATAGGATTTCACCCTTTCAAATGAACCTTTCAAATGAACCTTTCCTCCCTCAGCTCTAACCTAGGACTCACCTCAGACCACTCACAAGTGCCCCCAGACAGAAGGATCCAAGTGTTTGATCCCCAGAGCTGCATGTGATCTGTGTACTTAGGATGCCTTTCCAGAGGGCTCCTTCCTGCACCTGCTGCCATCATCCAGGGCTGATTATATGTGTGCCATTCTTGAAGGTCTCTGGCAGCTCCACCTTTGTGAACCTAGGCTTACAAGCAGATTTGGTTCCAGGGAGCCTTGGGATACCAGCCACAGCCTTACAGCCTTGTGTCCTCCCCTGAGGAGCTGGGAGGCTGAGTCTGCACCAGTGCATTCAGCAAGGTGAAAAAACCTGGGCCATGATGGGTCAGCAGTGCTGAGCAGTGGCTTTGGAGTAAGAATTGAGGACAACCTGGGTTGGGAGGTCAACATGGATTGGAGAAGATTCCTAGATGCCCAGGGTTCTTATGCAGCACTTACATGTTGTGGTCACCCAGGCCTAGGGCCTCCTTCCCATTGTCCTGGTCCTCTCCTCACCTTGCCACTGTGCAAAGCTCTGCCATGGATTAGAGGGAGCTTGAGACACCTTCCATTTCACTGCCTTTTCTTTTGGACTAATATGAACACCACTGGGTGGGCAGGTGGCTGTCTGGAATTCTCCAGTGACTTTTGGAAACTGTTCAGGAGGCCGTGTTCTGCCCTCAGATGACATGTGATGCCCATCTGGGTCTAACACCTGATGACTCAGATAGCTGCCTTCTCAGCCCTGGTTTCCTCAACTGAAAATGAGATCAGTGCTTGCTGTCCTGTAAGACTAAGTCAGCTGACCCTGAACCAGTTGGGTTGTACTAACTCCTAAGCTGACAAAGTTCGAGGAACTTCCTGAGGAGCAGCTCCAGTGTTAGACGTGCCTGTTGTTAGCAGTGCCCCATCAACCTGGCAGGTGGAGAACGGGCTCCACTCCCTCGTGGGATGTGCTGTGTGTCTGAGCAGGAGAGCCTGTGGGGGTGCAGGGTAGCCCCCAGGTAGCACACGCAGAGCAGGCTCACCTGCACATCGAGGGCATGAAGATTTGATGGTGACGACAAAGGTTCCCCATGTGAAACCAGAAAGAGGTGAGGAAACTTGTGAAAGCTGAGTAGTGGTGACAGAAGGATGCAGTAAAAACAGAGCTTAAATAAAGTTTGTTTAGTAGCCCAAAGAGCTCCTGTGACATTCTGATTCTGAGAGAAGCAAGGAGCTGACATATTCCAGATCCCTGCACCCAGAGCTCTCTGAGGGGCTCAATTCCAACATGGGAACTCAGATGCCAGCATTGGCAGAGCACCTGGGGAACTGCCCCTCATCTCTCTAGCCCAGGTGCATATTTTTACAGACCAGATGAGCCAGGCTCATGGTTGCAGACACAACAATTTAGTCAAAGAGAAACAGCTAAATTTGTACTTCTGAGGAAATCTCACATGGCTTTTGCAGCAGACAAGAGAAGTCAGGCCTACTCACCTTGGTGAACTTCAGGCAAGCCCTGCATTGGTCCTTCTGCCAAAGGGCAGCTTCCCAGATCCCATTTGTACCCTCTGGGTGTGTGGAGCTCTTGGCTACCATGAACCTCCCCTCCCAGAATTTCAGTTGTCACAGCTGACACCTGTCAGGGAGAAGCAAACTCCCACAAAACCTCAGTCCCTGAAGGATGACTTTCCCTCTCCCTCCACAGTTGCAGCATATTTTGAGCTCAGAACTTTTCTGAGTCTGAATTAGATTTTAATTACTTTGATATCAGTGTCTAGTGAGAAAGTGAAGAACTAGCTAATTTTCTGTAGGAGATTTCCTGCTGCACCCTCTTCAATTCCCCTCAGTGCTTGACAAGGATTCCACTGAGTTATAAAGATGTTTGCAAGGTCTCATCTTCCTGGGAATTGGGGCCACTGTTTCCTATTGTCTTTTTAATTTGCCAATGCTTGGCAATAATATTATACTGGAATTCTGAGAATTCTAGGGTCTTAGGGGTTTTAGAACACAAGAATCAAACAGCTAATCATACTGGATATAACCAAGAAAGGCCCTTGTTCTGGGGTGATAAAAGTATAACTTGGAAAGAATACTATGCTCATTTCCAGCAATTTATGCTAAATGGCACTGTGGATGGTGACTACTCCCAGATGACCTAGGGCAGAAAAACACATTGCCCCCACCTTAACTCCAGACAAATATGTCACAAAGTTGTTAAGGCTAGAAAAAGAGTCCCAACAATTCAGACATCATTTGGTCATGCTCATTTGGTTAATGGAAAACTATGGTATCCTCCTAGGAAACCAGCTTCTAGTTCCTTAGATTTAGACCCGCTTTATCGCCCACTGGCAAAATACACCTTAGTTGGCATCAAGTATATTATAATAAAAAATGTACATGGAAAGCTCATGTAAAACACTGGTGTTTGCTTAGCTGCTCTGAACAGCTTTCTTGGGCAGGACTGTCTAATGCTTAGTGGGCAAAAGTAGGAGGTGTACTGCTCCTAATTGACCTAAAGCAGCTCAGTTATTCAATGATCCAGAAAAAGCTCATAAAGAAACTCCCTATTGTTCCTGTTAATCTAGTTATTTATCACATAGTGTAAGCTTATATGTTGTTCATAGAAATGACTTCTATGCACGATGTTTCTAGTAATATAGAAAGTAAAATTAGTTTAAGATTATATGGAATACTTAAAACTATTAAGAAGAGTTGATAATATTTAATCTGCTAATATATTTTGCCTATTGTCTTGTAGTTTGCATTAGTTTCCTTTTGTGTGGCCTCATGATATTGTATTCAAGCTAGAAGTTAACACATAAAAATGGTGTGTGGAAAAAATAAAGTTGGAACAGAACCTAGCCTCAGATCACTGAGTCTGTTTTGCTTTGTTCTCCACCTCACCGATGCCATCCCAATCACCAGAGAGCACCACGACCCTTTGTGCTAGGGCTGGACCCCAGCAATTTCCCATTTCTCTGGCCTTCCCATCAAATTCCCCGTTTCCCAGGTCAAACACAATGGGGCCAGCTTTGGAAATACAGAGTAAGTCTTAAGTCCTTTCCCCTCTTTCTCAAGATGTTCTTCAAACACAAGGATGTGACACGTGTTCCCCAGCACTGGGGCCTGTGCCTTCTGATGGTGTTCTTAGCCTGCACTCAGGAGGGACAAAAGACACCTAGCTTCACCCACGAATGCAGGCAGTCCAAAGTCTGGGCCATAATTGATTGCTATGTCCCCTGATGACTGTTAAACAGTGAATGGGACCCCAAGAAGGTGGACCCTCCCCTTAAGACCAGCTCTGTCCTGTAATGGTCTTACCCTCATTGCCTAGAGGGGCCCCTGATGCCTGACAGGTGCCCAGCCCACTCCTGCTCCCATGGAGAACAGCCCTTGGCATGAGAACTATCTTCATCCCCCACGTCCAGGCAGAGTTGTGCTGAGGAAGATCAAGGGACTCCTGTCAGCTATGATATGTGATGGAAGTGACATTTCTTCCACCCTTCCTTGTTCTAGAGCATTTTCTGTAGCAGTCAGGCAATTCTCGCCTCTCCTTGCCCCTTTGAGGTGTGTGGACATCTCCTTCAAAGGCAAGCAGTGCTCTTGACTACATTGGAACTCAGAATGTTTTGCTCAAGGCCCTGATGTCCTCCTTGGAAAGGCAACCACCACAAAGGCAGGGCCTGTCTGCAAGGCCTGTGGAATTCAGGAGCATAACTTCCCTGGACAGCAAGTTGCATATTGCAAAACCTTCCTCTGTCTGTAAGGAGCAGTGCACTCACGCTCTGATAAAGTCAAAGCGAACTCAGAGTCCACCACATGACAGGCGAATCTCACATGAACTGTGCTTGACAAATGGAGTATTCAATCCTCTAAATTGAAGCTGAGTTACACTTTATCTAGAGAACATGTAATTCCTTTCTTGTATTTGACTATAAAGTGAGTTTTAAAAAATTGTTTTAATACTTATATTCTGTATTTTCTCTACTGGATATCTTTTGCTGTGCATTACATTCTGGTTTAATATTTTTCAAATTTTTTTTTCTTTTCCTCCTTTTTCCACAGGTTTTGCAGGTTGGAAACAGGTTTTCTTTTGGGTATGAGGGATTGAACTCAGTGGCACTCAGGCACTGAGCCACATCCCCAGTCCTATTTTGCATCTTGCTTTTGCTGAGGCTGACTTTGAACTCATCTCTTCCTTCCTTCCTTCCTTCCTTCCTTCCTTCCTTCCTTCCTTCCCTCCTTCCTTCCTTCCTTCCTTCCTTCCTCCCTCAATCCCTCCCTCCCTTCCTTCTACTCTTCCTCCCTTCCCTCCTTCCCCATCCCTCCCCATCTCTCTGTCTCTCATACTGGGATTGAACTCAGTACCTCTTACCTCTGAGCCCTCCCCACACTCTATTATCAGACCATGTATCAGTAAGTCTTAGGGCCTCGCTGAGTTGCTGAGCAGGCCTGGAGCTTGTGATGCTCCTGCCCCACTTCCCAAGTCACTGGGGTCACAGGTGTGTGCCACCATGCCCAACTTCAATGACTGTATCTTAAAAAGAAAATATTGTCTCACATGACCCAAGTGCAGCAATTAAAGTCATGAAATGATTTGTTAGAACATATTTAGATTTTATCCACTGTACCATTGGCATCATTTGTGTCAAAACATAATCCTACATCCTCCACTACAGCATTAAAATGTCATGTCTCTTTTGGCTCCTTTATCCTCTAAGACTCCTGAGTCCTCCTTTGCCTTTTGTTACAGTCATGGTTTTCAAAAACACAGAACATTTTGTTTTATAATTTCTGTTCAATTACCTTTTCTCTGTTCCTTGGCTCAGGAGAGACCTTGAAGGTCCAGCAGGGGAGGGCTGAGATCTGTCTGCAGGTATCCAGCCTCCTGCAGCTAGAGAGCCCTCTCTGCAGGGTGCTGCTTTCTGTTGGTGGCCACGGGCCACCATGGTGTCCAACACATCATGCCTGTTTCATTCTTTGGCATGAGTGAGGCATAGTAGAGACAATTTGAGACCATGTGGATTTCATGGGACACACCTAAACCCTCACCCACCTCCCTTAGCATCCACTGATGGTCTCTTCCTGAAGAAATTACTGATACAATGTTGCCAAAGGATGACTTTCCAATTTCCTTTTCCTTTTTGTCCTTCTGTGTTTATTAGTTGGATATGCCGTGTGAGTTAGAGCTTCCCCTTCTCTCTGATTCACTTATTTCCATTGTGGAAGTATGTGTTCTTGGTTGATTGGGAAGGTGATGTCACTTCATGTCATGACTCAGTGTGACTCTCAGGTATCCTCACTAAGGGCAGCAGACCCTGCAAGCTGGCCCCTAGTTGGCATGCATGTCCCTCTTGTGCCCTTCCTTACTTTGTGACAAATTAGACTTCATTTCATCTCACCTTTCCCTGAATTATCCCTGAGACAAACTCTGTGTTAAACAGCCTGCTTCCTTTGCATCAGAATGTGATATTCAGGTCTCAAACCTGGACATGAGGTACATTGAGAAAATGATATGATTTTTCTGCTTGCATACCTGAGACCTCTTCTCATTCAAGTGAGCCCTTACTCACCTCCCAGGACTCATCCTTCATTGATGCACAAGTGATTTTAGGACCTATTCTGTGCCAAGTGCACCCCTGGGTAAGGGAACAGGGTCACAGGGGATAAGGGTACAGTGACCAGGGCCCTGCCTCCCACCCAGCCCTGTGCTGCTCTGAAGGGTGGAGAAGCAATGCTCTTCTGATCTCAACCCCGAGCCCACCATATTTGTGTCCTTTGCATCAGGGAACAGGACAGCAGCAGAATGATCACATGGAAGGATCACTCTTGTATGGAAATGGTGACAGAGATGTCCTTGAGCTTCACAGCCAGGACTGATGTTCTTAGGAAGGGTTGTGAGGATCCTTCAGAGTGTCTAGGCTCACTTATTGTTTCACATACGAGGCATAGAAACCACCCAGGGCAGCAATGTGAGCCTCAGCATACACAGACACAGCAGGGAGACTCCTGTCCTGCCCAGGTGCTGGTTTGGGCTTGTTTTAAAGGAGAGTCCCCAGTGCTGGTCAACACATGCACATCTCCTGTGCCTGTAGAAGGCCTTGAATGTGAAGGGAAGTGATAGTCTGTGTCTCAGAAGCTGGCCCAATTCTGGTTCAGCTGTGAACCTTTGGGAAGGAAAAGGGAAGGCCAAAACATGGGAGCTCAGGTACAGAATCTTGGCTGATTGTTCACTGAGGTAAGCTCACCTTGGCTTAGCTTAGATGTGGGGGTGAGCAGCACAGAGACAGGACGCAGAGCATAGAAATAAGATAGAAACACCAGGAGTTGGGTTGCAGCAGGCAACTTGTGAGCTGCCTCCAAATTCATTTATTGCAGGAGTGTCTTGTCCCTATATAGCTATTCAAGTTTATTGCCCTTATATTAACTAGGGTTTGTAATAGTTTCCAATCATGTATAATCCAGATATGTTAAGTAAGGATTGTACTTCATCCAATCCTGCTTTCACTAACATCTAATCATGCCTTTGCTTAAGGTCCAACCCGGACCCCCTAAGGTTTCCCTGGCAACAGTTTTGCTAATTATGGGGAGTTGGTTTTGCTCCACTGGTCAGCTGGAGTGGAAAGTCCTTGATGCAGTTGGGCCTTCCAGGCCTGTGTGAGTGTAGGTTTCCTTACACACTCAAGATATTCACAGTTGCCAGCCAAGAGCCAGGAGCCTCACTCACAGTTCATGTTCTCACTGCACAAACTTCTATTAAAATAATTAAACTCCAATTAAGCCTGGGTAACTTCTGAGCCCAACCAATGCAGTAATTGTGGAGGGAGAGGGAAAGTTGTCCTTCAGGGACTGAGGTTCTGCAGTGCTTTGCTTCTCCCAGACACTTGTCAACTGTTACAACAGGAGTCCTGGTGGTGATTCATGGCAGACAAGAGCTCCACACACCCAGAGGGTACAAATAGGACCTGGGAAGCTGCTCCTTGTCACAAGGACCAATGCAGAACTTCCCGCAGCACACTAAGGTGAGTGGGCCTGAGGGTTCTGATTGGCTCTGTATGCCAGGTGACATTTCCTCAGCAGCACAGATCTTACTCTGTATGACTGAGCAGGGTGGTTACTGAGAGGGTCTGAGCCTCAGGACCTTCCCTCATCTTCTGGTATCTGCAGGTATGCACCTGGGCCAGGAAGAAGGACCATTGGCAGCTGATATCCCTGCAGAGATGCTGGAGGATCTTTGTCACTGTGCACAGTATGTGGATTCATCAGAGAGTGCTGTAGTGGGTCCTGAAGATAGAAAGAAAGAAGGGCTCTCTGGCCTCCAGGAAAACTCAGATTTCCTCAGCCTCCACATTGTCCTGCTCTAGGACTCTCAGCATCCTCGGCTTTTGTAAGATTCCTTCACGTAAGTTTTGGATACAAGTGCCTCCAGACACCCTTTCAGCTTCTGCATTACATTGGTGTCACCTGAAATTCACTGCATTGAATGTGTGGAAGTGGTCCTTCTGCTGTCACAGTGCACTTTGTGTGTGCAAGTCAGCCTCATTATGTGCCTCTTGTTGCAGGTTCAGTAACAACTGTTATTGAAATCACTTTCTCTTGTGAGAATTCCTGCTGAATTTCTTACTGTTACTACAGTTTGAGACTTAATACTTTAAACTTAGGCTAGTACTATGCAGCAGGGAGCAAGAAACTAATGTTTCTTGAAATAACTGGGATTAGGGTGGAGTGCTCACAGGTCTAACTGTTGGGTGTGGGTCCAGATTGGGCATTGCACATCTATCTGACCACTGACTAACGCCCTCATAGAGGGGCATCCCTTGGTTGTTCTAGGGACCTCCTTTGCTGCATCTCCTGGTTGTCTGATGCTCTGAGAGAAAAGACTGGTTCCTGAAAACCTTTGTCTATTCAATTTTGTTAGTATCCTGTCTTCCAATGTTATACAGATTGACTTTCTTTTCAAAACTGCAAGAAACAACTGAGTATTTGTAAGGAGTGAAATCACAAAGCCAACTTTGATGCACAAAAATTTAGAAATATAAAGGTATTGCCATCAAAGATATAAAACTTGTAAGTTTAAAAGTAAACTGGGATTTTCTTAGATTCACAAAAATCTAAGAAAGGAATATAAAACAGAATGAAAGATGATATGAATTTTGTAAATAGCTGAATTTAAAAGATTAAAGACATTGAAGCAACATTATTTTAAAAATTTCTGTGTACAGGGTTTTGGGAAGACAGTCAGGCCTCACATCAGCTCCTGGTTCTTGGAATTAAATAACTCCTCAAATATGTTAGAATGAAATTAAAGAAACAGAGAGAGAGAGAGAAAAAGAAAAAAACCTTGCTTGGGGAATTGGGGTTTTTGTGCACATGCACACAGGTTGAACACAGGAAGGAAATTATGAATTTAATTAGTATATAGGTCTTGTTAATATGCAGTTTGTTTTAAAAAGTTCTGGGTTGAAAGTTTACATTTTTGAATATTAGTCTTCAATATGTCATCTGCGACTGTGTAGAATGATCTACAAGGAGTGCCATGGAAAAAGTAATATCTCTTGGGACAAAATCAGCACCATTACACACACCCTGAGTATTCCTACACTCTAGAAAACTGCTGACACAAAACACTTGTGCAGATACATATCATCATTTCTGTTGCTTCCTTCAGAAAGGTGTTTGCTGCATCCAACTTTTTCTGCCTATGAAATAAGCAATGGTTTTGAATCTTACCAAGGGAACATTCTTCACGTTTATAACAGGACTTGGTATTGTGGGGAACATCTTTGTTCTTGTGAACTATAATTGTTTGTTTAGGAGCAGTGTAAAATCTGTACACCTTATTCTCATCCATTTGGCTTTTTCAAATATGATAACACTTCTTACAAAAGAAATGATAAGGACAATATTGAGTTTTACATTAGGAAGCCTCATCGATGATGTAGGCTCTAAGATTGTGGTTCACCTCAATGGTTGGCCCAGGTTCTGTCCATCAGCACCACTAGTCTCCTCACAGTGTTGCAGCCACATCGATGTTCATAGCTAGATTGTGGAACCAACCTCGATGCTCTTCAATAGGTGAATGGATAAAGAAACTGTGGCATATATATGCAATGAAATATTTCTCAACAATAAAGAAGAATAAAATTATGACATTTGCAGGTAAATGGATGCAATTGGAGAATATCACGCTAAGTGGGGTAAGGCAATCCCAAAAAACCACAGGCTGAATGATTTCTCTCATCAGTGGATGATGAGACATATATAGGGGTGGGAGGGAAGCAACACTGAGTAAAGGATGGATTGCACAGAGAAAAAAGAGGGGTCAGGAGGGAGTGAGAGCAAGAATAATAACAGAATGAGACAACCATCAGTACCCTATGCACATGTATGATTACACAAATGGTGTGACTGCACTTTGTGTACAACCAGAGAAACAACAGTTGTGCTCCATTTGTTTACAATAAGTCAAAATAAGTTAAAAAAAACCAACATGTGCTATTTAAATTCTTAAGAAATTGCAACACTTCTTCAAGTGAACATTCTTCATTTAATTTTTAGTCATTTCCATGTGATCACTAAACATGCTGTTTTCATCATATTTCCTATAATGTCACTAGGTTTTGAGGCTTAAGTGTGATGCTTTGGCTTCAGCCAGGTACAGACATGAAGGAGGCAAATTTCCATCATGTCTTTATGAAATAAGTCATGAAATTATGATCAACAGGACTGCGGCAGACCAGGAGGCTATAGGGGAACACAAATCTTGGAACAGATTTCAAACTATAGAATTTAGAGCAAAACTGTGTGTGCTACAGAAAATAATTTAGAAAGAAATTGTAGAGTGCTTGCTATTCCAGCTATAGAGGTGTGTGTGAGAGTGGATTCTTAAAGGCATGCAGTTCACCTGCTGGGCTATGACATTGGGTCAGGCCAGACTGATTGACATCAAGGAGAAATAATGAATTAATATTTTATTTTGAGAGGGTAGGACTGCCTTCAAGTTTTGTGAGGTGGGTCTACTGCTATAAATGCGGTTGATAGGTCAGAACCCCTTAAACATCTCCTAGAAGGGATCATGCACACCTTAGGGGACCTAGAATGGATAGTTGACTTACTATGTCAAGTGTTGTCCCTCAAATTAGTGAAGCCCAGATGCCATGCCTTTCACCACAGCTGTGACAACTGCATGAGGTGAGCCCCACATCCCAGAGGGGCCCTGTGGCCCACCTCCCCACCTTGACAGGGAATGGAATCCCTCAACACAGTGGGACTATTGATGCCCAGGTAACAGGGACAAGGCTGGGACTCACCCCAGATGAAGTGTTGTGTAGTGCAGACGGCCAGTGCTCAGAACAGCCTGACTCACATGTGTGTTTGGCCTCACAACTGGATCATGGTGTCTGGTGTCTGCAGAACTCAAGTAGATGGGGCTCTTAGATTCTTACATCAGAACCAACCCACACAGGTATCAGGTGGAACACATGCTGCAGCAATCACATTTTGAATGAGAACATTGTGAAAATTATTGATAGAGTTTTATTTATAATATAATTTACGGAAAAAATCTTAGACACCATGGAGAGAGGATTAGACCTCATTTTTTGAGCTTACCATTCTTTTGTGAATTCCATAATCCCTTTCTATGAATAGACACATAAGTACATATTCAAGTAACAAAAAAGTGCTCCTTTGGCTAGTGTGCAGTTGTGTTTCTGAAGTAATCAACACTGCAATGTAGGTTTCTCCCACTGTAATTCTCAAACAGCAAGTACATTGTTGGATTGGGTCCTAGAAATGGAATTCATGGACCAAAGGAATTTCTGGACCAAAGAGCCAGCTCTGTCAATTTAGAAAAAAACATTACCAAGTGGTTAACCTTCTCCCTGCTGCTGGAGCAGTGCTGGTGAAAGGCCAGCCTCACAAAGAGCAGGTTGGCAGCCGCCAGCTGAGGGCGCACAGTACAACAGAGATTTCTGCATCACTACAGGTTCCTGGTACTTCAGGGTCAGTTCTGGGCTGAAGGTCACCAGAATGTGTTTGAAATTAAACCCAGCATATAAAAGCTACTTTGCCTTAATTCTGTTTAAAACACATGAAAAAAAAACCCATGGAAAGTCCAAACAGTCTAAGTACCACACGCCACACTGGGATCACACACAAGAGATTTACCATCAGTAGCACATGGCCAACCAACATGGCTGTCCCCCCAGGGAGAGCAGCAGTGTGTCAGTTCTCACAGAGCAGTTTTATAGCCTGCAGTAGGAATTCCTCAGGGGTCACATCATGGGCTCGGGTAGGGTTGACCTCTCTGTTTTATGGGATGCTAAGGGAAATTGCTAAGGACTGAAGCTTAAGAGCCCCATAGGTAAAATGGCTTCCAACTCAAAATGGTGGATCTGATGCCAATATTCCTCCCATTTTGTTTTTATAGATTCCAAGGGTGAGACAATGACTCTTTCTTCTGTAGCTTCTTCTTGCTGGTTAGGTGTGAAGAGTCTCATTCCTGCAAAAAGCGGATCAGGGTGGGCTTTAGGTGGGAGCAGAGTTCTTGGAGCCAGAGATGTTGATAGTGAATCACAGGTCTTGGCTTTGGATGTCAGGGGCGGGTAGTCTTGAAGGAGAAGTGGTTGATTGACAGATTGGGTGGTGAAATTATGTACCTCACCTTGTAGGAACTTCTGTAGGCAATTTAGCAGGCATGGTCCTGTTTAGGAAGACCTATCAACCTTAATCCAACCAAAAACTTCTGATTCTGGAAGTTTCTCTTGATAGTTCTCAGGCACTCCTCCCTAAAAATCTTTTTTGTAGTCTCCAGTCTTACTTATTCCTGGGGCTAATACAAGTGTGCATCCTAAG
>JAJEJO010035226.1:0-10661 GCA_020662805.1 Glaucomys volans
CCCTCAGCTGCATAACCTGCACCAGTCACAGTGGGAAGCTCTTCACAGTGCTGCAAGTAAAGTCATTTTCATGGCAGAGGCCCTGCAGGAAGGAGCATGTCACCCAGGGCAGCAGGTGGCCATGGGCTGCAGCACCACACCACTGCCCAGACTCCACTGAAAAGTGTCAGGATCCAGGGAGTGAACCGACAGTCAGGATGTGAGGTGGATTCCGTCCTGGAAGAGAACACAAAATTCCTTCATGTCTCTGAGCAGTTCCTTACAATAATACCAGAGAAAAAGGAAGGGAGGACATCTTCAGGGATGTCTTGAGGTGGTCTTCACACTAAGGTTTGTTCAAGTGCACAAACACCTACATGGGGTGCCACACACCACTCATGTCAATGGCAGGCGCTCCTCACCTGAGCACTGCTTTCAGGTCACTGTTCTTCTTCAAACACCTTGATGTCTTCTCTTCTGAAAGCAGGTACTGAGGTCTAGGGAGAGTAAAGAGGGCAGAAGGGCTAAATAAAGGGAAATGACAAGCCCCGATACCTAGTGCAACAGCAAACCTCCCACCACCCACCAGGAATACAGCACCCTCACAGGCACACAGGAGGCCAGAGCCCCTCTGTCCATCACATACCAGACTTCATTACAGGGCCTGTTAACCTGGAAACAGTGGAACTTTATGGAACTTCAGCTCCACTATGGGTCCTGGACAGAAAGTTCCAGCACAGCTCGCGTATATGAGGTTCAGGAGTTGGCAGCAGTGACATCCTTTTCCAAATATCTCTGGGTTCATGACCATGGCACCTGTGAGACACATGCAGCACTCCAAAGAAAGCTTCCCTCCTTCCTCTGGGATTCTGCCTTTCATGTCCTTCTCATCCCTCCACCATCTGCACCCCTTCCTTCCTTTCTTAATTTTTTTCACTATCAATAACTCAAACCAAGGGACATGAGAATCACATCCACCAGTTCATGGGGTTTCAAGCACAGGTTCTTGAGCCCAAGGCATCCCAAGGCACATATGAGCAAACAGTGCAAATGCAGTAAAGACACTATGATGGGAGAATGCATATGGTTTTCCAAAGGCTGCCCTCCTCAGATTCTATTCTCTATATGACTCCCTTTACTGAGGCTCAGAAATACAGTGGGGTTTCAGGGAAGAATTTGGTGCATTCTCTGACCCAACCCTAGTTTAGAGAAGAGAGGATGCTTTGCATGAAGGTTCTCACTGAGCTGTGCCTGCACCTGTATCAGGGAGGAGCCTGCAGTTCTTGTTACAGGAAGTAGGGGTCAGGGGTACTAACATCACCATGAGCTTTGTCTTTACCAAAGACATGTATTCATGGCTCTATTCAGATGTCAGCACCAGAGGTGCCTAGAATTTGAGCCTTACTTCTTAGTGTAATTTTCAGCCTAATAGAATTTGAGAAGCCTGTTTACTTAATGTTTCTCTTTGGTTTTCCATTGGAATCACCTGCCTTGTTTTAGTTTCTATTTTTTAATTGTTACATGCCTCATCACGTCAGACACTGTATGAATAAGGACTGCAGGGTCAGTGCTCTCAGGGAGCAGGAAAGAAGTTTCTGCTTAGTCTTCCCCAGAAAGCCACAGAGACTTTCTTGATCCTAGTAAGATATGTTCCGAAAGGTGTTGAATGGAGACTGCCTCTCAGCGACTTGGTGTCTTTGCAAACCATCTCCAGTCATCCTCAAATTTTGCTCATTTAAAAAAGAACTCAGAGGTTGTTTTAAAATTCTAATGCCCAGGCCTGGAAAAGGAAGTCACCTTTTCTTTTGCAGGGACAACCTTTTTACAGGTTTTTTAAGATGGAATGGGAAATAAGATATAACTATATATAACTATATATATATAACTATATATATATATATATATATATATATTTATATATTACAGATACTACAGATATAAGCATACTACATTAACCACCTTGATTGCTGTGATCCTTATTTTAGAGCCGCCCAGCTGTTCCCATTGTGAGGCAAGTAGAGAATCAATGTGGAGGAAATAAACCTTGTGTAGCAAACAAAATATGGAAATGGCATCCCACCCTGGGGAGAGTTTTATTCACATGGAAATAAATATCTAGTACAACTACTGTGGAATGACTTTAAATACCCACAGTAGCCAGGCCAAGAGAACTTTATACACAGTGGTTTCCACTGACATCCTCCATGGTAGAAGTCCCAGAGGTCACCACAGTATTGCCTCAGGACACTTCTGGGTGTGGGGAAGGTGGGGCACCCTGAGCTGGAAGGCTGAGGTCAGAGCTTCCACACAACCCCACCAGACCCAGGTCTGCATCCCCATCGCCCAGTTCCTTGTCTCAGATTTCACACCACTACTTGGACAGGGAAGTGCCCTTGTCTTTTCTCCACTCTGCAGACCTGTAGTCTGGAATCCAATAATCCGGTCACTGCCCAAACCTCCTGCTAACACTAGGGCACAGTCCGACTCCCGTGTCCAGATGGATTCCTGACTGGGACAGGGAAGTCAGTGAAAAGTACAGGATGCATGGACATTGCTTCCTGGGTACACAAATGAAAGCAATCTCAAGACAAATACAGAATAATAAAGGAAAAAAGGAAAAAAAACTGCAGGAAGTTCTGATTCCTAGGGCAGAAAATGGACAGGAAGGGTCTTGAAGCTGGCAAGGCTTCCCACCCTCTCTAAACCTGATGGGAATGCTGATCTCTCCCCATGCTGACACCTTCTCAGTGTCTGAGGTTCTTTCTGGCTCAGGCTGTGAAATTGCAGGACAGAACAGCCTGCTTTTCCTCCCCCTTTCACACGGAGCCACCATATGTCCCCAGGGTGACCACAGTCTATCCCATTCTGTAATTCTGTTAGTATTCTCAAAACTGACATTCCTGCTCTTCCCCTGGCCACTAGCCCTAGGAGGAGATTGCCTGCCCTTCCCATGTCTTCCTACCTCATTGGTTCTCTGAAGAACTGTGCTTTCCATTCAGCCTTGGAGGGAAGCAGCTGTGCCCTGAGTTTCTCTACTTGTCCATTTTCAGAACACACTTCCTCTAAATTCTTGACATTTTCTTCAAAGATGCCCTTTAGGCCAGAGACCTACCATTTCCTTCTCCATCCCAATGACAATGTTTTCTTTTTCATGTATTTTTTATTTTCATTCAATTTACCTCAATTTACACATCAGTACGTTTTTAATTTCAAATGTGGGTGGTATTCCATAGGTTTATCGACTCATTAGATTTCAGACCCAATATAATTTTTGACGTACATAAGCCTTTAAATTTTTTCTAATTATTTATACATGACAGTTGAATGCATTTATGCATTTTCAATATACATCAATAAAGTATAGCTCTAATTTTTCTGATTGTACATGTTGTAGAGTCACACTGGCATGCAGTCATATATACCTAAGGTAATAGTGTTTATTACATTCTACTCTCCTTCCTACCACCATGTCCCTTGCCCCAGCTTCACTCCCCTCTACCTAATCTAAAATAACTCTCTGAAAAAGAGAATCATGTGAAATAAATTCCATCCTTATTTTCTCCATGCAGTTGAATTTGATGCTGGTGAAACACAGGAAAGAGGAGGAAAAAAACTGCCAAATATATCTCCTAATGGTGGCCCCATCAGGACTTTCTGATACTATGTTTTATAAAGTTTGGCACAAAATCAAAATTTGTTTTCTTGTTCAAAGAACATGGGGCAAATATCATTAAATGTAACAAATTGAAAACCCAACTCTATGTTTCTTTGTGTTGCTTAGATTTTAACTATTTTTCTATTTGTAGTTATTGCTGATCTGAGTAACAAAAGTACAAGTGTAGCTTATTAATATAAATTCAGCTATTCATCTTGCACCACAGTTTGGAACACCAGATTAAATGAAGAGATGAGAGAACATTAAAATAGAGAGTGGAATCCTTGGAAATGCATTTTTAAATTTTTTTTTTCCTGAAAAGTCTCACCAAAGCTGGTGGACACAAAGGAACAAATGTGAATAAACCTCATGAGGAACATGGGAGGGGTGAGGTCAGGTGTGAAAGCACACAGGACTAAGGAAACCCTTTCCCAGGACCTGGAGATAGTCAGTCTTCCTTTCCTGCTAAGTACTCTGGTGTGTTTACAGTGGAGAGCTGAGGTTGTAGACTACTGCATGCTTTTTATTACAGGGTTCGTAATAACTTCATATCATTGAAGAAAGAGCACAGATTACAGTGATGCTGAACAATCTTCTTTCATATGCCTTATTTTCAATGAACTTGTATATGTCAGGAGAGGAATAACATTACTTAAAAAATTATTCATACTGATTAAGGTTGGTTCCTAAATCTGTGGGTGCAAGTTTTAGATTTTTACAAGTATACTTGAAGGTTGCTTCACATTTATTTCCATAGCTTTGTTGAGTTAAAGTTCAAGAACAAGGTGGGTGTGGTGGCACACACCAGTAGTCCCAGCAGCTTGGGAGGCAGAGGCAGGAGGATCGTGAGTTCAAAGCCAGCCTCAGCAAGGTCAAGACACTAAGCAACTCAGTGAGACCCTATCTCTAAGTAAACCACAAGAAAGGTCTGGGGATGTGGCTCAGTGGCTGAGTGCCCCTGAATTCAATACCTGGTTCCAAAAAAATAAAAGTTGAAAAACAATTAAATGCACCTATTTGAAGCATGCAGTTTGATCAGTTTTGGCATGTATGTAACCAATATGGTCTTATATTTCAAATACTAAAGAAAGTGATGGAAAGGATTTTTATATTGAGAATTTCAGTTACTTTTTAAAAAATTAATAATTATTCAGACTCTTTCTTGCATGATTTGTTATATTAGAAATCAATCACCATAAGATATATAGAACCCCATACCCACATGTCAACTACTTCAAACTTAAATGGCACACAGATATATATCTCAAAGATCAAGAAAGAAAGCACAAAACAAGTAAATATAAAGTGCTTCAAACTAAGTGATTATAAAATCTTAAAATATCAGAATCTCTATGATGATATAGCACTCAGATGAACATTTATAACTTGAAGTACTTATATCTGTGAGAAACAAGGTTAGCAATCAAATTATTTGTAAATTAGGCAGTAGGAAAGAAAGAATAACAGTAGGAGCAGAAATATATGTAAACGAAATTTTATACTTATTATAACTTGTAATATGACATTAGAATATATGCTATAAGAACTCAAGTTTCTCTCCATCATGGGTTCCTACATGCAGAACGTCAGAAGGGCAATATCAAACAGATGACATTCCTATGATTGATGTCTTATGCATTTTCTTGTGCCAACTAAGGCAATAAGATTGGCTGAAGACTGTCACAGATAGATGCCATTCATGTGGTTTCTCTCCACTGAGTGTGACTGTGTATTCTAAGGATAGCGTATAAAGAGAGACTGTTCCACACAGGCTACATTCCAATGGCCACTCTCCAAGGTGAGTTAGCTTCCATTTTTAATAATAGAGTGATGTTGAGAACTATGCCACACAGGTGTATGCAGGTTATTTGGTTCTAATGTGTGCTTTCTCATGTTGTCTCAGGCCAGATGATATACTGAAGGCTTTCCCACAAACATGACATTTGTAACCTTCTCTCCAGTATGTGTTTTCTCATGCTGTCTCAGGCCAGAGCAGCTACTGAAGACTTTTCCACATAGATTACATTTGTATGGTCTTTCTCCAGTATGTGTTTTCTCATGGTGTCTCAGGCCAGATGATAGGCTGAAGGCTTTCCTACACACATGATATTCATATGGTTTCTCACCAGTGTGGATTCTCTGATGTGGTTTAAGGTAACATGATTGACTGAAGGATTTCCCACACAGGTGGCATCGATATGGTTTCTCTCCAGTGTGTGTTCTTTGATGAAGTCTAAGGTAGCTTGATTGGTTGAAAGCTTTCCCACACACATTGCATTCATATGGTTTCTCACCCGTGTGCGTTCTCTCATGTGTTTTAAGATAGCAGGATTGACCATAGCATTCGCCACACAATTTGCATCGATATGGTTTCTCTCTAGTGTGGACTCTCTCATGTATTCTAAGGTAGCAAGATTGCCCAAAGGATTTCCCACACAATTGGCATTGATATGGTTTCTCTCGAGTGTGTATAATCTGATGGCGTCTAAGGTGACCTGATTTGCTGAAGGCTTTCCCACACACGTGGCACTGATATGGTTTCTCTCCAGTGTGTGCTCTCTCATGCATCTGAAGGTTATATAATTATTAAAGGCTTTCCCACACAGTTGGCATCCATATGGTTTCTCTCCAGTATGGATTTTCTCATGTTCTTTAAGGTTGTAAGAGTTCCTGAAGGCTTTCCCACATGCATGGCATTCATTTTGTTTCTCACCTGTGTTGGTTCTCTCATGTTGTCTAAGCTCAGAACAGTAACTGAAGTCTTTCCCACAAAAATTGCATTCACACATCATTTCCCTTGTGGTAGTTGCATGGAGTCTCCTTGCATGGGAGGTTTGATCAAAGGATTTGCTACATAGGTGATGTTTATATTGTATCTCTCCAGGGTCATTCTTGTTGCCTTTTCTAGGATGTAAACCAATCATATGTCCCTTCAAGCATACCTGGCATTCACATGACATACTGCTATCATTTTTCTTGTTTCCACTGAGGTACAAATTGTCAGTGAGGGATTGTCCACAGCTTTGGTTGACCCCATGCTTTTCTGCTGGGTTAGCAAACAAAGGTTGAGTAGATGCAGAGTTGTGACATAGATCTTCCTCCAAGTCTTTCCATTCCAAAGAATGTTCCTGAACTTGAGATTTCTGTTTTGTAAGAAGATGAACATTTCTTAATGATTTCCCCATATAAACTGATAAACTGACTTGTCTATTTTTAAACCTTAGACACATGCATTGAAATGGGAAAACTAAAACTTTCCACTTTTGATTCCATACACATCGTACATAATTCCCAGGTGAGCCAAGTGTTTTCCATTTGCTAGTATGCTATTTAAATTGGCTCAGATTAATGTGACTTCAATGTTTCAAAGACTAGCTGCATGAGAAATACTAATTGTTAATTACTCACAGAACGCAAACTATACAGAGCTTTTGGCTCAGAAATTGTGTGATGTCAAAATAATTACAGCCATGAAGTTGCACTCAATTCATAATGTATTCCACAGACAGATCTTACATTTTCACAATCAATGTTCCCATCTCTGAAACTTACAAATGACATGTTGAGGGGTGTGTCTGTCCTGTTCAGAAGTGCTCTGCATATCCTTCCATGTTCTTGATGTGTACTTTCCTTGCCTAGAATATTTGGAAATAGAGACTGGGAGCTTGAGTTTCAGAGACAGACAAAATTGAGAAAAACAATAATCTCATGAGAATATTTTTACATTATTGACACTTTCACAGAGGAAATGTTTTAAACCAAGAACAAACAGTATGTAGCAGAAACAGAGGACACTGGTAAATACAAAAAAATTTTCAGGATAGAATTACTTTAAGTGAAATGGGAAAAACTATTTCAAGCAGAAAATCAGAAAAAGAGACATTATTGAATTTGACCTCCAAAAATGCAATAACATGTTTTGTACTAAATGAAAATATGAATGTGGAACAAATTTTGAATGTAACAGAAAAGGAGCTATGTCTACACATGAGATGTTTTCTCCCATTATGCCCTGCTACATATTAGACAACACTGTTCATTTCATGGCTATGTCACTTAATATTTCCCACCTCATCCTCACTGGCTGGGAGCCCTTCTCTGTGGAACCACAAGTCTCCATATTGTTCCTGAACTCTAACTTGATGGAAACCCTAACATTCCACCATCCACAGAATTTTTCCTTACCCCAGAAGCAAAGTCACATCTAATTTATAGAATAGACACCCTAGTCATCTTAAGAAAGTAATTGGATTTTAAGATTTCTGCCAAGAAATGTGCATTCTCATCAAGTCCATGAAGATGACTTACAAAAATGAACAGAATCTAGAAGGACAGAGAAAACATTTCATAGAGGAAATATTGAAGTTCCCTCACTGCTAGAGAATGATAGCCTATGTTCCCATAGGAGGCAGGATTGAAAGACACTAATGCTCATAACCACATTCAAGGAATGCTGAATAACAGTCCTTTCAGGAAATATATGTCTCCACTAAATATTACTTTTGAGAATTCCCTGTTTTCACAATTCTCTTCTCAAGCAGTGACCATATAAGAGTAAAAATTTATGAATTTTAGGCCTATATATGAATTACAAATCATTCATGCAGGAATTTTAGTTTTAATTAATACATGAAATTATCGTGCAGACCACATTCTAGTGTGTGCAAAATGAATTGTATAATGTTGATGGACTCACCAACTGATACTAGATGATTGATGATTTCCAGCATCACTGATCTGTGTAGCATTTTCTGAGGTGAGTCCAGCATGGCCCACTCTTCTTGGGTGAATCTTACAGTTACATCTTCAATGGTCAGCGATTCCTAGAACATTATTGACAGCTAGTTTAGGCAAAGCAATTCCTTCAATTTCCCAAAAGAAAGGATGTCAGAACAGCACTGAGGCAGAGGGAAACTGGGTGTACAGGGAGACCAAACTGCCTATGGCACTAGCCTCTTGATTCTCAGCACCCAACACAAAACATGGAAACATTCCAAGGGCTGGTAATTATAATTTTCAGACAGACAGTTTATTTTAAAATTTTCACCTGAAACATTTTGAGTACAACTTAAATCCCCATTTAAACAACTTTGCAGAATTATCACCAGGCAATACTTAACAACAACTTGTCAGTCTTAAACAATGCTTATGTATAAACATTTCACAAAGATGTATCCTAGAATCCCATCTATGAAATGGTTAGAAACATGAGTGTTTAAAAGGCCAAACCATTTCTCCGTATCTTCAAAACATGCATCACCTATAAGCCTATCACCAGAGCAATGGAGACATCTTGAACCAATACCCAGAATTCTTGGGAACTGAAAAAAAAAACCTACATATATAGGTGTCAGTAAGAACAGTCACTCTTCTCATGATGTGACCAAGGAGGTCCTAATAAGGTTAAGGACAGACATTTCAGCAGCACAAGGTGAAGACTCTGAGGCTTGTGTTCTGAAGGAGAGTCCCAGCATGATCATCCCTATGATTCAACTACTATTCTCAATTCTCTCTGAATCTCCAAACACTATTTATGAATATGTCTCTGGCATTCTGACTTGTTTCTCTATTTTGGTACTGGTTTTCAAAAAGTTTGGGTTCAAAAATTATGCTCTATCAACTATGTTGTTTACTAGAATGCTTTTAATGGCACAACATCAATTAAGTGAATATGACTTGAATGGTTTCAAGTCATACAATTTTGAATGGTTTATTAGTCAGTTGCACTGACACTGGGTAATAAGAATGATCATGATTGCTTTAGGTATCCTTTTAGAACTTCTCAGAAGGTTGAAATGTATTGCATCAAACTCCAAGTGAAAATTAGAAAAAAGAAATGTCTTCTCATGCCTTCTGTAGCCTACCACTTTCATTTTCCTCATTCTCAGTCCAATGTCTGTGCCACTGGGTCAGCTGAAATCAGCTGCTGGAATATCTACCTCCATGTTGGGATGCAATGTTCCACCCTCACTCATTCCTCTGGCCTGCATTCACCACAATCAGAGCACCATTGCAGTTAAGAGCACCATTAATCAGCAATGATTTCAAATGTAGTCAGCGGCAGAACATCAGATACAATATCTCCCATGCCCTGTGGAAGTACACAGCCAGGAATGGTACCATGGTATAGTAGTGTCATGACAGGAAGCAGATTAGCTGCCTGATGGTGAGTTTTTGACCCATGAACATCACTGCAGAGTTGGGGTGACAGGACTAACTCCTGCCTGCACTGAAGAATTGGCATCTTTCTCAGTAGGGGTGAAATTTCAATGGAAAATGTCATTCTCTGCTCACCAGTTGATGCATGGCCATTGATTTTGCTTCCTGCAGTCTTCCTCTGTCTATTCACTTACACAGTCCAAAAATTTTCTGGAGAAACTGTGGACAAAGAAGGAAATCATGAGACTCAACACTTTTACAAAATATCCTGACACCTCCATCATGAATTCCTACACATTCATAAGATTAAAACCCACTCCAAGCACAAGAAAAATTCATTTCATTCCACAAGATGTAGGCACAGTGTTTCATTCATATTCCAAGATCATCATTTAAAATGATATGATAATTACCAGTGAAATTGATGGAATCACACCTCCTGTATATGCATTTCTACATAAATGAAAAACCATGAATTTCACATGTGACTTGTGCTACAGAGCCCAAAGTCACACAGCTCTGTTACAGTTTGAAATATAGGTACCCCTTCTTACCCAAAGTGCAGAATTTGGTTTCCACCCAGGGGGAAATATTGTGAAATTTCTCTGATTTCACTGATTTGCTCTATTTGTTAGCAGTGGTTCTCTAAGGTCCATCAGGTGCCCCTGGAGCCTCACTCCTTCCACCCTCCCTCACTCATGAGTTTCAACCACCCTTCATGGACTCAGGACCAGTCAAGGGTCCAAATTATGAAAGAAAGAATCAACTCCAGTGGCTTTCTGTTTTGAGGAATCCATGCCACCATCCTGCCAATCCAAACCTGTTAGTTCTACTTATCACAAACAGCTGAGGCACTGGGGTCATACTC
>JAJEJO010035227.1:0-27430 GCA_020662805.1 Glaucomys volans
CAGATGGTGTGACTCTACTTTGTGTACAACCAGTGAAACAATAGCTGTACTCCATTTGTGTTCAATGAATCAATAAGTAAATAAAAGAATAAATAAAAAATAAATAAATAAAATTTTTAAAAAAATAGTCCATTGGGTAAGAATGATTTTTAACTTTTTTTAAGCTTATAAATAAGCAGGGAGGGGATTTACAAAAAAGAAAGATCAGTGAAATAAACAAAGGAAAATAAAGGAAGGCAGGAGGGATGAGATAGGAAAGACAATGGAATGAATCTGACCTAACTTTCCTATGTACTTATAAGAATATACTTATAAGAATACACCAGTGTATATACATCCACAAGACACTAACAAAAGAAAATTAAGTAAATAGCAGAAAGATCAGTAGAGTAGAGGGAAAGAAAATGGGGATTGGGGGGAAGGGAAAGAGGAAGTACTGGGGACTATATTAGAACAAATTTCGTGCTCTTATGTCAGAATGAATCCTATTGTTATGTGTAACCAAAAATAACCTATAAAAATGGAAATTGAAAAAAAAGATCTTGTAAAACAAAACAAAGAATATGCCCAAGAAATATATGTGGTCCCGAAACCTAAAACATACTTGTACTATCTAGCTCTTTATCAAAGAAATTTGTTGACCTTTGCTCTTGAATTTTTTTCCTTTCTAACTGGCTAATATTAATAATTCCTCAGTTGATGGGTTTCTCAATAGGATCTGAGGAATTGAGTCTTAAATTGGTAAGAACTTAATTTATAATCTCACTAGATCAGTGATTCTGAACCTTTTCGGCTTGTACTTCCTTTAGTACTTTATTATTTTATACTAACCAAGATTTTTCTCAAATCTTACCTTCTACAATTTTTTATGGAAAAAATAGCTATACTGAATATGATTTTTTAAGTACAGACCTAATTCTAATATTCTTTTTCCCACTACTGGACCCAATTCTAATATTCTGATCCCTGTTACTATACCAAATATTAGGCTACCCGAGTCATCTTGTTTTCCTTCTTTACCTGTTTTCATGTCTTGCATATAGTAGACTGTTGGCTAGTATTATTGTTATTGTAACTTAATAGAGTCTGTATTTCTTTATCCCAAAAGTGTGATAGCTATTATATTACAACGGGACTATTAGACTTGAGCTTGTTTAATGGAAAGCTGACCTGACTCTCTAGTATATACACCTTTGAGATTATAATAAGTTTTTTAGTATATATTTCAAGTATGATTAATGTCAGTAGAAATCAGAAATGACTTCTTGGCTGGGTGTGTAGCTCAGTCATAGATGTGCAAGACCCTGGGTTCAATCTCAAGTACCCACCCACCCCCAAAAAAGGACTTCTTATACCTTATGTGTTTCTTGACAAAGTTGTATATAATGTGTGTAACATTTTGAAATATGTATACATTGTAGGATGTCTAAATCAAGCTAATTCATGGATTTATTAGCTCATCTACTTAACATTTTCTGAAGTGACACCATTTAAAATCTCAGTGATTTTGAAAAAGATAATACATTATTGGTCAATTTTCAAAAATATAATACATTGTTATTAACTATAGTTACCATGTCCTATAGTAGTTTTCTTGAACTTATTACTCCCATCTAACTGAAATTTTGTATCCTTTGACAAACACCTACTGCTTCTTGCTTTTTAAGAGTAGTTTTCTCCCAAAATAAGATTGGGAAACATTGTGCTTTTTAAAATTTTGTGAAAATATCCATAAACCACATATCTGATGTTGAATAGATACATCAGCAGTTCTCAAATGCTTTGATTGCAGGACCCCATTACATTAAAAAAATATTGAGGATCCTAACTATCTTTTGCTTTTTTATGCTAGAAATTAAAGCAGGCAAATTTAAAAATATTCACTCATTTATTTTAAAATAGCAATAACAAAGTTATTACATTAGCATAACTAACATTTTTGAAAGTATGTTCCCACACATAAAAAAAATTAATGAGAAACATTGTTTCATATTCATTGCCAGGCTCTTTAATGTCTGGCCTAACAGTACAAAACAGAAAGTTTATACCTACTTCTGTGATATGTTTATTTCCTTTGTTTGAACTGTATGAAGAAAAATCTGCTCTCACATTGATATGTAGTTAGAAAAGCAACGAGTAGCCAGGAGCACATGCGTGTGATCCCAGTGGTTCAGGAGACTGAGGCAGGAGAATCATGAGTTCAAAGCCAACCTCAACAACTTAATGAGACCCTGTCTCTAAGTCAAATATTTTTTAAAAGGGCTGAGGATGTTGTTCAGTTAAGTGCCCAGGGTTCAATGCCTGGAACCAAAAATAAATAAATAAATAAAAATAAACACAAGGAGTATTTCAATAGTATCCTATTAAAAATGCATATTCTTTGATACAGCTTTAAAAATTATTGCAAATGGAATCTAAAACTATCAATGAACTTTACAGATTCTGATTTTTTGTTGTCATTGGTGTTTGTTTTGGTACCAGGTATTGAACCCAGGATGCTTAACCACTGAGCCACATCCCCATCCCCTTTTATTTTGAGACAGGATCTTGCTAAGTTGTTAGGGCCTCACTAAGTTGCTGAGACTGACTTCAAACTTGCAATCCGTCAGCCTCAGCCTCCCAAGCATCTGGGATTACAGGTGTGTACTGCCACACCTCCAACATATTCTGTTTCATTGAAATTCACTTGTCTATCTTGCACTTGTATTGGATCTTTTACTCATATATGCTTTTATAACATCATGATTGGTTATTTAGAAAACCCTGGTTTACTGAATTATGCAGACATTCCAAATGTGGCACATTTCATTATATAATATCAATTATGCTTATTACTGTTGCCACTGATTTTGTCAGTAGATATTTTTAGGTATTGGGAAATTTTTGAGCCCAATAATGGAAAGTTTTCAATCCAATGCATTTTAAAACAATCCAAGTTCAACACAAATACAAGTTTTCCAAAATCCTGATTTTTCTCTTGTAATCTCAAATTTTATTGTGTGTAACTTATTTTCCTTGAAGTGACTGTATCACTTTTGAAAAAATGACTGCTAAGTGACAAATTCTGAATAGTCATATGTGTTAGGTCATTCTTTCAGGTAAAAATGCTATTCTGTGAAAAAGTTAGTAGTTCAGTTCACAACACATATAGTTACACAAAGCTTTTCCTTGAGACAAGTATCATACTTAAGTGCTTTATGTGTACTTCACATTTCATTACACAAAATATTAAAAGATGTACTCAAGGGTCAATATTTAATGAAACAAATTTTTGCTGTTTCATTAACAACATTCTTAAAGAATTATTAAACTAGCTTTTGCATGTCTATGCATGCTTGCTGGAGATTGAACCCAGGGCCTCACACATGCTAGTCCACCATTGAGCTACACTGTGAGGCTACTTTTCTGTTTTTGTTTTTTACTTAACTCTAAGAGAATGGCAATAAAAATACGCTGATAGCAAGTTGAGTGAATGCTACTGTACTATTGCTTTTTTTAAAACTAAGGGTGCCAGTTGTTTTACCTACTTATTGTGTGATCCAGAACAATAAGTAGGTAAAACAAGAACACCAAGAACAAACCAAAAAAAGCAAATAACATCCTGATGTTTTTTTAAGTATGTGTAGTTTTATTGATTATGTATGAACATACATACCTTGTGGGCTTACTGAAATAGTCTTAGAGATTCCCAAGGGCCCAGGGACACTTTGAAAATTGCATCGATCAATCAAAGACATTTGTGGTCAAAGGAATAACATCAACTGTTGAGGATACAAGTTCTGTAACATCTCACTTATTTCCAGTTGAGGAAGCATGGTATAGGAGACCATTCTCTGGTCTATGATTAACAAGAGGTAACTTCCTCATTCAGCTTTGACTAACCAGACATTTGAATCTGACTAAGCACTTGGCCCCTGGGAGACTCTGATCTTTTATAGAGTGAATGTTAAACTAGTCAATTTCCAAGTTACATTCTAATTTTCAGATTCCAAGATTCTATTTAAAGTGATTATCTAGTAGTAGTCATAAAATTAACAGCAAATTCATTAGCTGAATTCCATATTGTTTTTCAACATTTTACCCTTTTAGTTGAAATCACATCTCCTTTAATCATTGTTTATGGCTCTGGGAAAGTGGAGGAATCTAGGAAAAATGAAAAAATATTAAAATTGGTTAAACCATGATGATTGGTTACAAAGGAGGCTCATTATATTGTTTTCTATATTTTTGTATGTTTGAAATATTACAAGTAGAATTTTTGAAAAGAAGAAATGAAGGACTTAGAATTGATGAAGATAGTGACTTTCTAAGGAGTTAGTCAATGACACTAATTGGCACATGATTTTCTTGTCAGTCTCCTGCTTTATTTCTTCTGTTTTGTGTTAGATTTTGCTAATTGGATAGGATAAAGAACCTTAAACCAAATGTTAAAATAATTCCATTTGCTTTTAGCTATAAAGTTAACAGTCATGTTTCCTAAATTTCTTCCGGTTTTCTAGTCTATAAAATGGAAGTAGTAGTTCCTGTGTTTGAAAGACCAAATGAGATAATGTTATATGAGAATACCTCATACACCCTAATGCTCAGAGAATATTTTTAAGGAGGAAAAACAGTGATATACTTTTATATATGATTAAATACAGCCACATTCCCAACTTTTTCAGGCTACTCGGCCAGATATGATCAGGATCTTGTCAGCAGCCCTTCATGTAGTACTAAGGAGGGATATGTCCCTGAATAGAAGACTTTATGCATGGCTTCTTGGTAGGTATTTGATGTTTGCAGTCATATTTGGGAAAAAGTGAAAGGAGATTAGCCATTTATAAGTATTACCAAGTTGTGTATATGTCCAAAGTGAAAAAAAATGGCATTGGTGTACTGTATGAAGAAATTTCAGAAACTTCTTAGTCAAGGAAGCTATTTGAATCCATAATCAATATCATAACAAAACTTTAAAAAGTTTTCAAGTGATTTAAGGACTAGTAAGTACCAATATCTCATTTATGGAATCAGTCTCCTAATCAGGCCATGGAACATTGTATCCTCTACACTTTCTATGAGTTTTTGGCCTGTCCTCACAATTTATTGTCTGGAGTGAGAGCACATAATTTTACTTATCTTGGATGTTCTGAGTCTTCAATTATTTCACTGTTGATAAAATTTGGAGTGGGGAAGGACAGGATAATTCTGGGAAAACATTATCATATTTATATATTATATTTATATATTGGTTTTCCTTTATTAAACTATCTAAAATGATCTCTCTTGCTGACATTGAATGGGCTACTAATTGGTAAGTGCTTATGAGATATTTGCTGTTTTGGTGTTTAGTAAGCAACAGTTTTGAGAATTTCATTTTAATTCATTTTGTGATTTATTTTCATGGAGGTTTTGATAACAACGGTGCTATCATAGGACCCAGAAGCACAAGACACAGTAATCCTGAAGAACATGCCACTTACTATTTCACTACCTTTTCAAAAGAATTGTTGGTCCAGGTAAGTGCTTTCATTATTCTTTGCTTACTCATTAACCACTAAAGTTACTAAAAAAGTGTAAGACAAAGTCTTATCTTTTGAATTCATAGTTGAAGAAGCAGAGACAAGACTCTAAAACTTCCTATGAATGACTATAATGAGCAAATGCTACAATAAAATAAGTAATCATAAGCTAGACTCTCATATAAGGCCAAAGGTTTTTTTTCTCCTTAATTTGTTTTCATGACTTTTAAAAGATTGTTGCAGTGTCTCACCTTTCTGCCTCTGAAAATAGAGTTTTTCCAAAAGTAGCCTAGGACCAGTATTATTTTCTAAGGAGCTCCAGGGAAATATGATTCATAGATTTATTTCATATTAATTTTATTTAAGTTATATGTATTCAAGATGTCTCAAATTGAGAAAATGCATGATATCGGAAGCATTTTTAAATGAGGTTATATGCTGAGTTTTGAGTCATTAATGGCAAAATAATCTGTAATAGCAGATAATGTCATGTTGTGGCATGGTTTGGGGGTCATGATCTTTTTTTTGAACCTCTATTTATATGTGGCGCTAAGAATCGAACCTGGTGCCTCACACATGCTAGGCAAGGGTTCCACCACTGAGCCACAATCCCAGTCTGGAGATCATGAACTTAAACAAACATTTTCATCTGGAGGGCAAACACTCAACTCATGAATATACTTTTCTTCATTAGTTTTGATTCTTCTATTTTTTTTTCTAGAGAAAATTTAAGCAATGTTTTCTTCTCTCCAGAGAAAGGAAAATAGCATTTTTCTTCCTATCAGAGGAAGAAGGTATCAGAAAAGTAATATGATATATAAATCTCCATTACATGTGGTTGTATTTTAAAATATTTTTTTCTTAAAAAATTGTCTGTTTACTAAATAACTAGTGTGCTTTTCTGTTTTAAAGGCAATGGTGGGAATCTTACAAGTGAATGGATTTGGAGAAGAGAGCACTCTAATGCAAGATCTAAAACCTTTTCGTATTTTAATCAGTTTGCTGGACAAACCCGAGCTAGGTATTATATACTACTGTCTAAAGATGACTTGTGGTAGTTTTATATTACTTCATAATAAAATTAAGACAAAGTCATTAGGAAAATTGCTGTATTTGTTTTTATTTTTTATTTTCAGACAGGGTCTCACTAAGTTGTTTAAGTCCTTACTAAGCTGCTCAGATTGCCTATGAACTTGTGATCCTCCTGCCTCAGCCTCCCAAGTCTCTGGGATTACAGGCATATGCCACCACACCCCACAGGAAAATTACTGTATTTTGAGGGAGCTTTTAAATACAAGTTCTTAACAATTTTTTAACCTAAACTTCACTCTGCAAAGTTAAGAGGTTACAAGCATGCATACAGCCTGTATGTTGTCATCATACCTTGTACTTTGTACTACATATGTAGCAGAAGAGTCATGATTTAAAGTTGTTATCTAAGTTCCTCCTAATCCTTATTAAATAACTGAAATTGAATCATTTCTGATCTATTGTAACCAACTGGTAGTTAAATTCATAGACTGAAGCAGAAATATTTAGATTATATTTCTCTTCTTTCCCACAATGCTTTTTATTCTGTTTTCCCTTTCTTGAGTATATTTGTTATATTTTAGGCCTATTGGAAAGTTAAGTATGGTACTTGAGAAAAAAATTAAGTATAAATATGATAAATAATAAAATCATAAAGTATGTAATTTCTTCAAATTATATGCAGACATTTTAGCAAATATACCAAAACTCATCAAGTCTCAAAATGAAAAATAAATATTTTAAAATATAAACATAACAAGTTGTATCAATGGCTTTAGTAGGTTTACATTTTAGGTATTATAATGAAGCTGAAAAAAATTTTTAAAGGAAATTGGCATCTGTTATAGCAATAAAATTTAGCTTTAAGTATTTTAGAATTATTTAATTAATAGAGTAATGCCAGTAGTATTTATTGAATAATAAATATACTCTGGGAACTATGCTTACACCTTACAAGGGAGTAGTCATCTGTCCCTTAGTACATAAATATTTTTCCTAATTCTTAAAACTGTCCTCTACTTTTGGTATTTATTATCCTTATTCAGGATGAGGAAACTAAAGCTCTAAGAAGTTAAATAGCTTGTCCAAGGAAACAACTATTACCTGACCCAACAAGTTGCCCTGACTCTGCCATTTCTCTTATATGAATCTATACTTAAAATAGCATGTGTTCCATTATTCATTATTTAACAAGTTTCTCAAAATGTGAACTTTAGCCTCTGAAAATATATATTTTTAAAATACCTGATTTAAAACATCCTTTAATTGGGCCAATTCCCAAATAATCAAGATTTGCCATTGCTAATTAATTACTGTCTTTAATTTGTATATTATTATTTTAGGACCTGTAATTCTAGAAGATGTTCTTATTGAGGTGTTTAGAACATTATATTCTCAATGCAAAGCAGAATTGGATCTTCAAATGGAACCACCCTTCAATAAGGATCATGCTCAGTTAAGCAGGTAGATTATTAAAAATTAAGTATGACATAAAAATCCCCTTATTTATTAATATTGATAAAGTGGACACTATTCAGTGAGTATAACTTGAAGTATTAGTAATAACTGGGGGAACTTACTCTATGAACCTTGTGTTCTGATGAGTAAATTGGAGTTAAAAATATCACTGTATTTTGGTAGTATGAAGTATCCTAATTAACTGCCCTCATTCAAGCAGACCTTTAAGCATGACAGTACAACCATCACACATTCCAGGGTCTGTTTTTAGTCTCACCAGTTTAGAAAATTAAATTTAAGCAGTTAATGTAAAGATATTGGCTCCAGGAAATTACATTTACTAGACTCACAGGAGAGTGCCACATGTCAGTTAATAAGGGGAGTTCTGTCTTGCTTTATAATTAGTCCTGGTTGTTTGTATGAGGTAGTGCCTCTTGGTGACTTGACATACTCTGGACCAAAATCATAGGATCACAAAAAAAGGAAGACAGAATTAATTATATGAATGAAAGTCCACTGGATATTCCTTTTTTGTAGGTTTATTTCTTCTTTCAAGTAAATACATGTTTTTGAGTGTCTGGGGCAAATAATATATTTGCACATCCTGTCCTCAAAGTCAGTAACAGATACATGCCAATAAAGTCTGTTTCTTCTCTGCTTGAACAAAACCATTTCTTTTCTAGTGTCACCTGTCATTATACTATGATAAAAATTCTAAGGCTATAAATGATTATATAATTTGCATTTCATTGGTATCTCCTTGGTGATAAGTTAGAGATACCCTAGACTTCCCTAAAGCATACTTTTATTTGCACATAAAAACATTTTAATGCAGTTTTTGATTTCTGATGATATAATACCCTGTATTTTTAGTTAGAAAAGTTAACAATGAACCTAGTACTACTCTGTTTCATTCTGTCCTCTGACTGAGAACTCATCTTGCCGAATAGTTTTAGTCTTTTCTGCTATCACCTACTAGTTGTATTTATAGTACCTCGCTCTATAAAAACAATTGTTTTAATTGTTAGAAAGGATAAAACTATCAAATTGTTTTCATTGCTATTGCAGGAGAAAATAGATAAGTAATAGTCTAAAGGGTTAAGGGTAGCCATTTTAAATAACAAAATGATTTTTTCCTCATGGAATTTGAATAATAATGGATTTTTATAACAGTAGTCCTATCTGTTCTTAGTTTTCAAGAATAATAATACGGGTAAAACTAATCAAAATAAACTTACCCTTTCTTAAGAAATTCCTAAATAGCATAGGAAAGTAGCCAAAATTCTTCAGAATCAAGGCTGTCAAAATCAGATTACAACTCATGTGCCAAAGTTTGGCGCAAAGTTAACAGTTATGCACTTAAAAAAGTTTAAAAAGAATTTCCTGTCCTTTTATGATTTTTGTTATGCAGAGATTATGCAAGGCTAATTTCTGGTCTTGATCATATATCTGAATTATGAAAACTCAAAGTGTGAAAAATATTACATAGAAAGTAACAGAAGAGTAGCAATAGATAAAAATGATTTGTTGCAATCTTTCTACTAGTACATTTTCTAGCAACTACCTAGGAATATGTGTGCCTTAATAATGCACTCGAATTTAAATTTGAAAAACATAAATATTAATATTTTTAGTTTTTGTTTGTTTTCTTTTCTTTAGTAAATTAAGGGAAAATAAGAAAACAGCAGAGCTGATAAAAACTGCCAACCTTCTCTTTAATTCCTTTGAACCTTATTATATGTGGGATTACGTTGCTCGTTGGTTTGAAGAATGTTGTAGGTATGTTAAACTATTTTTTTTAATAACATCCAATGCTAACCTTAGATTTTTTTAAAATTGTTCAACCTAATGATAATAATGTTCTTTTACACATTCTATTACTGAAAACTATTAATTACTTACTAACCATAATCTGACTCTACCATGTCACTTTATAATATGAAAATCATTGATTATATAATCTTAGAATTAAAAAGTAGCCTAGAGTTGAGTTGGTCATTTACCAGCATAGACAAAAGATTTTACCTCTCCAGCCCATAGTAAATAATCCAACTTTTGTTTGTTGAAGAGAAGACAGAAGGTGTGCTATTGGGAAGTGTGCTGAGGCACACTTTGATTAAAACCTTCTTGGTCATTCCTGTGTTTTTAAAGCTATAGGATTAGCCCATATTGTCAGTGGTAAGCAGTACCTCTTAGGATATAAAACCTAAAAAACCTGGTTTGAAAACTCTAGAATGCTAGTGAACCTGAGTGAAATCTGACTGGATTCTAGACCAAATTCTCTCAGAACCAGATTATTAACCTCTCAAGCTTCAGGAGCATATAGTCAGAAAGTAAATGTATATAATCTTTGGTTTAAGAGTCTTTAAAGATATAAATGTTGTTGTTCTTCATGAATTCCTTTACTAGTTATAAGGCTGTTTGCTTATGCATTTGGCAGATGTTGAACACCCAGTTGAAAAGTCTTGTTCTAGGCATATAGATATTCCATCTTTGAAGACCTTATTGTGGGCCGAGTAAGACATGCACATGTATATTCCTAGTATTAAATTAAAATTTTTAAATTCCTCAGATTAAAATATAGAAATGCAGAGAAATTATGAATATCTTTTCACCACCTGCCCTTACCCTAGGTTTTTGCCCTCTATGTTCACAAATACACATCCACCCTTCTGTTTATTTCTGTGTTCACAGACACATATCCATGCATCTTAAGCTACCGTGAACTAGTCTCTGAACACATTACCTTTTATGCTGCTGCATTTTGTGTTATTCTTTCTAAATATTCTGCCCCCTTTGCCCATTGGTAAGGTCCTACACAGAAGTCACCCACTTTTTAATAGCCTTCTTTGACTCCTTCAAATCACCCATCAGAATCAACTACTCCACAGTGTTGATGTGTATTCATTTGGCTATGTGCTTATTATTTCTTACTACTCAGGGACTATATAATTTTCTTTGTATCTTCAGAGTATAAGAGCAATGTATGGTAATATAAGATTAATATCACTTAATATGAATTTTTTTGGATCAGAAGAACTTCCTGAAAAAAGTAACATTTGATCTCAGACATAGAAGGATAGATGCACTCTAGATATGAGAGAATGAAGTTGGGGAGGATAATAGTCCAGGAAGACAAAATGATTTAAACAAAGGCCCTAAGTTTAGAAATCAGCTAGCAAATAATACATTTTACCTAGGAGATGATGTCTAAAGTGGGAACAATGGTAAATAAGTCCCCAAAAGATCCATCCAGAATACAGGATAGGAGTTACAGGGAGTGGGACTAGGATAGGACTAGGAATCTTGCTTTGAGAATTCTCCACACAGAGGTACAGTAATGTCCTAGGAAAAAGTGAATATGTCATAACAAGAACATTACCATAGTGGTCCCTTGTTGACTTGGCCCTCATTAGAAAGACATTGATATTGTCCATGTATTCATATCACTTGATAATATACTTGATAAAGTGAATTTTGTCCTTTTAGGAGGACACTGCACGCCAGACTTCAGATTGGGCCCGGAGATAGTAGTGAGTCATCTGAGTTACAACTGACCAATTTCTGCTTACTGGTGGATTTTTTGTTGGATATAGTTTCTTTGGTAAGACCACCTTGGTAACAAAATATCAAGGAAATCTGAAAACACAGTCCAGATACTTCATGTTGGAGATAAAATTTCATCTTCAAATAAATTTCATCATTTTTTTCTTTTCATGCTGATGGGGCTTAACCCAGGGCTTCACATATGCTAAGCAAGTGCTCTACCACTAAGCTATAACTCCAGCCCCAAATAAATTTTATCTTTAAAATTAAATTGATTTTCTTCCCTTTGATATAGCTTTTTTCATAAAATTGTCAAGTGTTTTGTTCTCTGATGTGTATATACATATATAAAATACGTGGAATATACTTTCTAACTGCATGTTATAAAATCTTAGCTCTTCAGTATATGGTAATGTAATGCTGCATTTATATTTATTAATGGTTCTTTCTATTAAATGAAGACTGTTGGAAATCTTTTCCCCTTATGTTTTCTCTCCTCAATTCTTTGCTTTCTCATTTTGAAGCCTACTAGAAGTATGAGGGTGCTGTGTCAGGTATGACATTCAGCCTGTTTTGTTTTTAACTGATTGTGTTCACTTTTGTTATAATTTCAATAATATAATATAGTAGATAAAACTGGGGTTATTTTATAATATATGCTTTGCAATACTTAAACCGAGACTTTGGGGATAGAAATTTTATAAGTCATCAATAATAAAATAACTATAAAGTGTTAATTAAGAGCATGATATCTGTAAAACAAGTAAATTTATTGCTGAATTTGTATAGATTGAAAAATAGTATGATTTTGGAGTTATAAATTGTTTAATTATTTTTCATTTCACTTTTTTCCGCAGGAGACTTATATTGAAATCCAGACAGAACACTTGCCCCAGTTGCTGCTCAGGATGATTTCTGCCCTGACAAGCCATCTACAAACATTGCGCTTACCTGAACTCACAGATTCTCTCAGGCTGTGCTCAAAGATTCTTAGCAAGGTTCAACCTCCACTGTTATCTGCTGGCACTGGAGGTGTGTTACAATTTGCCAATGGGCAGAACAACACAGTCAAAGAATGGGAAGACAAAAAGGTAATTCTAGCTGTTAATTTTGTTATTAGACCAGAGTTCTTCAAAACATAAGTTTCTGAGCTAACTCACACACAGCATTTAGCAGTGATATTTTCTTAGATCCAAGAGCTATGGCCATAGAACATTTTGTAGGCCTTTCTTTTCTTTTTTAGCTGTATCAGTACTTTTCAATAGAAGTACAATGCACGTTATGTGATTACATGATCTGTGTAACTCTACATCATGTGCAACTAGAAGAATGAGAAGTTATTTTCCATTTATGTATGTGTAAAAATGCATTCTTCTATCATGTGTAACCAATTAGAACAAGTAAAAATTTTTTAAAATAAAAAGTACAATGCAAATAATATATGTAAAATAGTGTATTTTATACTTACAACATCCTCATTCAAATGCTAAATTTTTATCAGAAATACTTGATTGAATACTGTATTGAATTTTTAAAATTGGAGTCACATATCCAAGTTGTTCCAGAGTTTTTAAATATCAATTATTTTAAAATTTAAATAAAATTTAAAATTTAGTTCCTCATTCAGACTAGCCACCTTTTATGTAGTTAATAGCTATATGTGGCAATTGGCTAATATATTGGATAACAGATCTATATCTAAACTGTACTATTCATTTTTACTTGTATCAAACTTTCCACAACCCTCTAAAAATTTAGGTGGTTAGTCTTCTCAGTCATCTAGTTGCTTAATACTTTCTTAATGAAATTGAGTAGACTTTTAGAATAATTTTAATGTCTTACCAGTAATATATTTAAACATCTCTGAAAAACTTAGGGAAAAAATCAATAATTTAAAAGTTTTCCATAATATATTAAAATATTTTAGTAGGGCTGGGGTTGTGGCTCAGTGGTAGAGTGCTCTCCTAGCATGTATGAGGCACTGGGTTCAATCCTCAGCATCACATACAAATAAATAAAATAAAGGTATTGTTTCATCAACAACTAAAAATATATTTAAAAAATATTTTAGTAAACATGAATGAAAATATTCCATTGAATTATAAAATAATTACATTGAATTTAGGCACAGTGGCACTCCATTAAAACAAAGATTTGAAAATTTCTAGAGTATCAGGTTTATTACTTACATCCTGGGTTTATTTAATTGACCTTCCTTTTTTTTTTTTCTCCTCAGACAGACAAAATATATTTTAGGATGTTCTCATGCAAACTTTCCCACCAGGAATTAAACCCAAACTTTTTTTCTTTGTCCATTTCATATGTGAAATGAAATTACCTAGCTTTTGGTCAATTTAAATATATTCCACCATTATCTTACATAAACTAAAATCAGTTTCTCTTATTTTTCTTTCAACCTGCTCACTATTTATATGTGATATATAGTGTCTTTACCATTGCTGGGAAATTTATTTTATTCCACTTTTTCCTTAAATTATGCTCCTAAGATTTTCTTAGAAATAAAACTAAATTAGGTATTAACTGATTTTGACATTTTGGTTTTCATTTGAATGAAATTAACAACAGTAAGAAAAGGAAGGCCTCAGCATTATTTCAATACCATATTCAAATATGTGAAGATTCACTATGTAGAAAACATCCAAGGGGCCTTATTAGTGGTTATGAGTAAGTAAATGGGAGCATCTACTCATGTTAAATGAAAGACAGTTAAATAATTTATTTTTAAAAAATTACAATATGTCATTAACCTTATAGTATGCCTTTCCCTATAGTTTTCTCCTCTGCTACCAGGCCATGTATTTTTTTTCATATATTTTATTGAAGTACAATGTATTATCTTGCCTGGATGTCTGAAAATTGATCATATTTAAAAGCAGAGGGTGTTTCTATATTCCACGTTTTTAATGTGTAAGTGAAGGACTGATTCTTTTAAAAAAATTATAAATCTAGCCAGATAAAGTGATACATGCCTGTAATTCCTGTTACTCTGAGGCTGAGGCAAGAGGATCACAAGTTTAAGGCCAGCCTGGGTAACTTAGCAGGACTCTGTATCAGGAAAAACTTAAAAGGTGAAAGAGTTGGGGATATAACTCAGTGGTAAAGTACTTGCCTAGTGTATGCGAGGCCCTGGGTTCAATTCCCAGTATGCAGAAAAAAATGATAAATCTTATTTGACTCTATACACTTCATGCCTTTCTATGAAATCTGTGTGCTGGATTTCTATACTCAAATACCCAAAGTGTCATTTCTTTCTATTTTCAGAAAGATGTTTTATTACAAAATCATCATGCATGTTCACAAATATATTTATCTATGTAATATGGTTCATACCAATCAATATTATAAATGTATACAAGTTCAGTTAAATTTATAGCTTGAACTAACTTAATATCATTGTTTTATGATCCTTTTGTTATGAATAATACAAAAATAATTTTATAATAATCTAATTACAGTTTTATCACTCGAGTAAGTCTTCTTTTAAAAAAAATGTACATGATTTTAGATTGTCACTAAATCTTTCAATGGAGAAAATTTGGATAGTGAGTTCTATTCTAATAGCCACCTCTAAATTTGATATTATAGTAGGAAAAGTTATCTTACTCATATGCTTTGGTGAAAAGAACATAGTTTAAAATAGTCTCATCTGAGCTCTTCTACTAATTGCTAAACTTATCCACTATAACTTGGGCAGGGTTTTTTCCTTTTTGTTTTTAACCTCCCTGAAACTCAGTTTTCTTACCTTTGAAATAGAAAAAACAACCTTCCTTCTTTCAACACACACTCTGTTAGGCTATCCAGTGGTGAATGAGGCAGTCTCTATACTTCTCAAGTCTTTTTTTCTAGTTGGGAGACATAAACAAGTAATTTCACATTTAATTATTGTTATGATTAATTTATGAAGTCTAAAGAGAAAGAAATATGGAAGATGGGATGACCTGACCTAGGATAGGGGTAAATAAAGGTTTTCTTAAGGAGTACTTGAGTGAAACCCTACAGGAATTGGTTAAGTGGGGGCAAGGGGAAACGAAGAAAGCGCAGGACATAGGAAGGAACATTTGGACAGAAGACTTGGGCAGAAAGGAGTACTATGCAGATGAGGCAATACAGCTGTGAGGGAGATAGGGGCCAAGACTCAGATATTTTTTCATTGCACTAAGGCTTTTATTAGGAGCAATGGGATGACATTAAAAGGAAAGTGGCATGATCAGATTTGTATATTAGAAAAATTATTCTGGTTGCAGTGTGAAGTATGGATCTGAGAAACAAAAATGACTTGGAGAAACCTGCAATAGTGCAGAAGAGAGGTGGTGGTAGCTTGTGCTAATAATATGGGAGGAGTGAAGAAAGAAACAGATAGATTAGCAATATATTTAGTAAGACAAATCAAAAAGACTTAGTAATAGATTGGTAAAGATAATGAGTGATCACTAACATTTTCTGAGTGTTTGCTAAGAGCTAGGTACTATAAAATGTGAGCATTATTGTCATCTCATTATAGTCATCCTCCTTATCTACAGTTGCCCTTGCTACAGTTTCAGTTACACATGATCAACAAGGGTCCTCATATATTAAATGGGAAATTACTGAAATAATTCATGCATAAGAGTTCCAGAAACCCTCACATGCCAGCCTAACATTGGATCACAGTGCCTACATCATTCATCTCACTGCATCTCATCACACAGGCATTGTATTATATCATCACAAGAATGAGTACAGTACAATAAGATATTTTGAGCCAACATTCACAGAACTTATCAGATTATTGTTGCTCTGTTATATGATTAGTTATTGTTAATATCTTACCTAACATAAATTTAATGTTGTTATAGGTATGTATGTATAGGAAATATCATAGTATAAATAAGGTTCAGTGTTTTTCATGGTTTCGGAACTCCCCTGAGGATCTTGGAACATATCCCCTATGGATAAAGGAGGACTACACAGATTAGGAAACTGAGGTTTGGAGAGGTTAATAACTTGCTAAGAATCACATAGCTAGTGAATGCCAAAGTCCCAGCTGACATGGGGCCCACACCCTTAGCCACTATACTGATGTGGATGTGGGGAAGTGAGGAAGGGGAACATAGATGGAAGAGGTACAAAGAATGACTCCTAAGTTTCTATCTTAATGGCTTTCATGAACACTAGGGTCATTAACTGAAGCAAGGAACATTGGGTAAGACACAACTTTGAGCAGCAGAGCACTGAGTTCATATATTAATAAGACTGCTTTTTAATAATCTTATTCAAATTATACTCTATCAGAGTTACCCAAGAAATTCATGATGTGCACTACTTTGTTTAAGTTAAATGAGACAGTATGTTTGATGATTATACTTATCCTTATTAACAAGGGAAAGGTTAATGCATTCCAGCTCTACTCCAGGAACTGGTTCATTTGTTCATATTGTAATTAATTGTCTCTTCCCCTCTACATTATAAACTATTCATCTCTAGATTATAAAGTATTCATTATAATACTACCTAATATAAAGACTCATTACTACTACCTAATACAGTATCTGGTAATTCAATAATTAGTTACTGGAAAAATGCAAGATTAACAGCAAACATTCAATTAGTATTTTATACATTTCAACAAATGTTCATATTCATGTGTTCTTGAACAGGTAGCCTATTAGATTTTATTTCTAATTTTTAAAATGTCATTTTTTAACTTTACATATCTCATTCTTTGGATTGTTTTGACATTAGGATGGTGATTTCATAAAGTACATTAACTGCATTGTTATTTGGAAACAAGGATACAGATCCTAAGGATCGGTTCATATATGTATTTTTGGTCTCAAGAAACTAACCTTATGATATGCATGCAATGAATAATAAATACTTGGCAAATGAATATGTATTAATGTATTCATTAGAACTCTATCAGTATTTCCTATTATCATAAACATATCAGTCAATATAGGAACTGTGTTAAGATTGAACAGGATGCAAATTAAACTGTAAGTAGTCTAAAACCTCTCTCAAAAGGTGGCCATTTCTAATTCCTGATATACACATGTACCTACTCAGACTTTTGTTTTTTTGAAAAATGTCTACTAGGTATCATCAGTTGCTCTGGAAAATCCTACTGAAGTGTTTGAAGATGGAGAAAATCCACCAAGTAGTCGATCATCAGAAAGTGGCTTCACTGAGTTTATACAATATCAAGCAGATAGAACTGATGACATTGACAGAGAACTAAATGAAGGGCAGGGGGCATCTACCATCCCATTTGGTAGCACATCCTCTGAGACAGAAACAGCATCCACTGTAGGATCTGAAGAAACCATCATCCATCCCCCTTCCACAGTCACTCAGGGGACAGCAACCCAAAGTGGGAAGACAGCCCAAAAGACAGCAATGCAGTGCTGCTTGGAGTATGTCCAACAGTTTCTTACCAGACTTATCAACCTCTATATCCTTCAAAACAACTCTTTTCCTCAGGCTCTGGCTACAGAGCATCAAGGGGATCTTAGTCAAACGCAAGGAGAGACTTCAAAATGGGATAGGGATTCACAAGGAGATGTAAAAGAGAGAAACATAAGTAAACAGAAAACTTCAAAAGATTACCTTTCTGCCTTCCTTGCTGCCTGTCAGCTTTTCCTAGAGTGCTCAAGTTTCCCAGTTTACATTGCTGAGGGGAACCATACATCAGAGTTACGTTCTGAAAAACTGGAGACTGGTAAGATTGCGTGTATTTCAATATTTCTGTGGCATGCTATTTATATGTAAGCACAATTCAGATATTAAAACGAAATTCTTAGATAATTTTTAAAAGTATATCATATTAATATATAAATCTTTTAAATGAAATAAGTCACAATGGGGAAATTGCTGTTAGAAATTTTGTGATTTTGATGGTTTTCACAGTTTGCAGGTAAGTAGAAGTTAAAAAGGAAATCTCTAGAGAAACACAACATTGGATTCATTGGTTCCTATATTATGACAGCATCATATATGCTTACCTTTATTTAAATTTTTATACATACACACATAGTACAGCATGTACTAGGTAATATTTTTGATAAATAGACTTTTTTCAAATAGGAAAATATATTTTAATACTTGGCATGAAAAAAAATATACATTGAAAAAAATAGTTGGAATTCTTGTTGCTGCTTTATTTTCTTAAAGCTCTAAGTGAGAAACTTTGATTTTATTAACAGGTCAAGGCCTACAGGTAAGAAATAGGGTTGCTTTGGTTTTTTGGAAATTAGAGTTCAATGTGGTAAATAATTGTTTCCACCTTTTGTTTCAGACTGTGAACATGTACAGCCTCCTCAGTGGCTCCAGACTCTCATGAATGCTTGCAGCCAAGCAAGTGATTTCAGTGTTCAAAGTGTTGCTGTTTCACTAGTTATGGACCTGGTAGGACTAACTCAATCTGTGGCCATGGTCACTGGAGAAAATATCAACAGCATGGAGCCTACACAACCTTTAAGTCCAAACCAGGGAAGAGTAGCTGTGGTTATTAGACCCCCCCTTACTCAGGGCAACCTGAGGTACATAGCTGAGAAGACTGAGTTTTTCAAGGTAAATTTTAGGAAATACTTATTGTATATGACTAAGATAATCACTGTATGTATGATACTTGACGTAGTGCAGTGATGCCGTGGAGGAAATAATTTCAACTAAAAAAGAGAAAAGTTCATTTATGTAGTAGAACTTATTTCCAGATTTAGTAGTTGTGACACTTTTTACTTTTCATAGAGTCAAAATCTCATCTCTCTAAAACTCCCATGGAATGTTTTTCTGACTCTCCATTTTGCCTGATTATCATCTATGATATATGCTGTCATTCAGAAAACAACAAAGTCTTTCATTTGTACCAAAACAGTATAGATGGTATTTTCTACACATAAAGAATATAATAGGTTTGGATTATGTTAGATATTAAGCAGGTATATTTTATACATAAAAATTTTCAATATCCAATTTCAAGTCATTGTATTCCTCTAGATATTTCTTCCTGCTAGATTAAAGTTGATTTCTATAGCATTGAATTAGTGAACTCTAAAGATTCTTGGATTTTCGTTAATATTGTCATAGATCAAATACTGTGTAACACATTAGCTCCAAAATGGATATGACTTACTTTATAAAATCTTTGGACTGGTGATGTAGCTCAATGATAGAACACTTGCCCAGCATGTCCAAGGCCCTGGGTTTGATCCCCAGCATTTCAAGACAAAAATAAAAACAATTCTTAAGGAGTTTGGATTTTTAGACCATGAAGTATTTTTCTGTAACGTATAGTCATCAAAATTAAATTGCATTCAACATGGTATTTGTATCCTAGTAAAGAGACTGTATTTTATCATTACTTTAATAAACATCATGAGAATAGTGAAATGGGGTCTTATCTGCTTTCTGCAGAAAGTTCTTATTTCATTTTTGATGTTTAAAAGAAATATTATTAAAGGACCATCATGAAAAGTTCTAAGGATATAGGTGACCAAAAAATGGGTAGGTGAAAGCTTTATTTTAAATCTTATCCCAGTGCATAATGAGTATTAAAGACCTTCCAACCAGGTGTGGTGGCATGTGCGTATAAGCACAGTGACTTGTGAACCTGAAGCAGGAGGATCATAAGTTTGAAGCCAGCCTGAGGGGGGAAAAACACTTTTCAGGTCTGGTAGTTAAGAGACAAATTATTAGTTTGTACCTAATGGGAAATGTTTACTAAATAAGTTTTTGTTTATGATTTTGTAACGATCGCTTTTCTATTTTCTATAGCATGTAGCACTGACATTGTGGGACCAGCTAGGAGATGGTACACCCCAGCACCATCAGAAAAGTGTGGAACTTTTTTATCAATTACATAACTTGGTTCCTTCTTCTAGCATCTGTGAGGATGTTATAAGTCAGCAGTTAACCCATAAAGATAAGGTAAATCCTGCTCTTCTTATACTTTGCACTGTGTGTGCATGCACACACACACACATTACACCAAAAGGTAAGTTAAGGAAGTAAAGAAATACTCTAGGAAAATTACGACAGGTAACATCTGAATAAGAGATAATGCACCTTTGTTCCAACTCATGTAGTATATTTAAAATCAGTATTTTCTGCTCTTTGAAGAGGGAAGTTTTTTATAAAAAATATCAATAATATTAAATATTAAATGGCCCAGAATCAAATGCTGATTTATTTCTTGGTTCAGAACATCATTATGGGTAATGATGACTAAAGTTGTTGCTGGTCTAAGTTCTGGGATCATTTAAAGAAGAATTAGTGACTTCAGTTAGGGAAGGTACATACATATTATTGCATTTCACATATATTAATGTTACATTTATAAGGTATATATATATTTATTTATATGCCAATATGCAAGATTATATTATTTTCATTATAATATGTAAAAATAAGAATTACATGTCCTTATGTATATGAAATGATACATAAGTCAGTTAAGACGACTGATCTATGGGTGGGCCTAGGAGTATAAATCATTTGAATTGACATCTTCAGGGCAATTTAATGAAGTTTGTGTTTTTCATATGCTGTTCTGTTATATAAATTTAATTTTATTGAAGAACTTTAAGAAGTGGATTGCCCTGTTTAAAAAAAAAATTGAGTTGAATGGGTCATATTTAAAAAGGGCATTATGTTGAGTAAATGAAGAATCTAACTGAGGTGAAAGTTGTGAATGAAGCAGTAAATGAAAGGATTAAAGTGTTAAAATTCTATTTCTCCTTTACCATATTCTTTCAAAAATTTTCAGAAATAAAATTTTAATTAAAATGCCGGGTATTTTTTATTTGTTTTGAGAGGAGGGTCTTGATATGTTGATGTGATGGCCTCGAACCATAGAAAAAGCACTCTTCTGACCTATCACATGCAATTTAAACAGTTGCAGTCTGATTTCTTAGGGCTTCTGCTTGAAGGATTCCATAAATGCTAGAAGAAAACTAAAACTTTTTCAGATTTCTACTGGATTTATATTAAATACATTTTCATTATCTAATGTCAGCACTTGTCTTTCTAAGCAATTTATTTTTACATTGTTCTATCCAATATTTAAATACCTGATCTTTTTCCAGATAATCCCAAAAGTGTTTTAATATTTTTCTTGTAGAAATAATTTTAAGTGTTCAAATTTTTCCTCTGATAAACTATCTTTAAAATTCATTTGAGATTGATGTATAATTTTTGGAAGACAAAGTAAATTAATTTGAAACTAAATTTTTATTTTAAAATGAGGGGAGAAAATGCTTCCTATACTCAGGATATAAATGCACATTATTACCTTTTTCTATCCTCTGTTACACAAAATTTAGTGAATTAAGTAAACTCTAAGTGATAATTTTTTATAAGGCAGGGTAAGATAACTCAGGTTTAATATTTCTGTATACATACAAGTATTTTTCTATGTTTCTACTTCATAAAAGTGTAATAAAAGTTTATTGCAGAGTGTATTTGAGTACTGTGAACATTGAACACAATATTCCTAAAATTCCTTAATATCTTCCAAGAAAGTAAAATAATTTCCCATATTCCTCCTTAGAAAATAAGGATGGAAGCACATGCAAAGTTTGCAGTTCTTTGGCATCTAACAAGGGATCTGCATATAAATAAGTCATCTTTTGCACGTTCTTTTGACAGGTTGGTTACATTTTATATTCAGATTTTACAGTCAGTTATCTTGTTGTCTCTTCTTGAATGCTCTATTTTGGAATAGTAGGAGACAGAAATTTGCAAATTTTATAAACAATTTATTAGTTATTTTGAAAAATCTGAGCTATATTAAAATGTATGGCAGTCTCACCCACCAGATTTTCCCTTCCTAGTTGTAGATTATCCAGTGTCCCTTCTGTTCATTGGACCACTATCAAGTCCCAACTATGTGTCAGACACCATTCTAGGTGCCAGGGATACAGCCTTCTTGAGTCTGTAGTCACATTCAGTGAAATTGCATATAAGAGTATGTTATTTGTTTCTTAAGCAGTAATTCTCAATCATCTGCATGAACTGGACTTATTAAAATCTGTAACTGAAAACACTGACACATCCCTTCTATGGATTCTGTAGTTACCTGAGAGTGGTTTTGGTCAAGCAACAGATTTGCATTAACTTCCAAGGAACTCCCATGTATAGCTGGATTCACATATTGTCATAAGATAGTCTTATCTGAAGGTCTCACAGAGGTGAACACAAAACCAACTATTCAGAAAACCCAATTTAAGGTCCAGTGTGTGTTCTGTGCACATCAGTTTTGTGCACACCAGCATCACCATTTTTAATGACCTACTATTGAACTATATAATGAAATCCCTATAGTTAACTGAGCCCTGAACTAGGTTCTTTACAAATAACCATCTCTACCCTGACAACCGCCTCTCCTCAAATTAAAAGTAAGGCAGTGGAGGCCCAGAGAAATTAAATTGCTTTTCAAAAGGCACATAAGATATTCAATGTTGGGTTTTCTGATTCTAAACCATGCATCCATGTTTCACAGGTCTTTCCTTGAATTAAGCACATAACTTTGACTCCTGAAGAGAATGGGAGTGGCATAGCACTGAAAAGAATGCAAACAGTGTTGACTTGCAGAAGTTTCAGTACTTAATAATATGAACAAGAATGTAATGCTAAAAAAAGATTAAATAGTTTTTCTATTTTTTATACTTTATCTTATGAAAGTAATAAAAATAGTAAAACAAGTATATAATAAAGGGAAAAATTTACTTTCTCCTTTTTCATTATCTTTTGAAATTAAGATTATAAAAAGGAAAAATTTATCTTTAAGTGTGATTACTTTAAAAGAGTTAATTTAAAATAAGAGACTCAACTTATTGCAGAAAAATTGAGTGTTACAGTTAAAGGTGTTTTGTTCTTTGTTTTAATGATTGGTGTTTATTTTAGGTCATTGTTCATCATGTTAGACAGCCTTAACAGTCTTGATGGTTCTACTAGCTCTGTGGGACAAGCCTGGCTGAACCAAGTCCTACAAAGACATGATATTGCAAGAGTTTTGGAACCATTGCTATTGCTTCTGCTTCATCCAAAAACTCAGAGGGTTTCAGTGCAGCGTGTTCAAGCAGAACGTTATTGGAATAAGACCCCCTGTTATTCAGGAGAAGAGAATGAGAGTGACAAGCATTTCATGCAGAATTTTGCCTGCAGCAATGGTGAATATCACATGGAAATAGAACACCTTTATTTAGAATTAAGTTGTTAAAGTGAAATGTGAGCACAGGAGAATTGTATGTGATTTTCTCCATGGTTTATTTCTTCTCATGCACTAGCAGTGCCATGTGGGCCTTGTCAGAATGTATATTTCATCAGTGGTCATCTTAGAGTTCTTGTATCTCTTTACTCAGTTGACTTCCTCAGAGCAGATATTAGCCACACTTGTGGTAAGAGATGTTCTTCTACTATGATGGATTACCTTTAGAGCTTATTTAGCAATCCTGGTTCTGCAAGGGCTCTCTAGACATTCCACTGGGAATTTACAGTAAGCCTGTAATGTACTTTTACGTTTGATGAATCATTAATCATTTTCTTTATATTAAAAAATGGGAATAATAATGCTGACTGCTCAGATTTTGTTATGAGCATTAGATATAGACGTGCTATGTAACATAAGATTGTGACATGCTTAGCGCAGTGCCTAGTATAAATGTTTATGAATATTCACTATTACTATGAAGTCTACACTTCATAAATTGTCAAGTCATGCCCTTAAACAGTGACAATAACCCTTCATTATACTTCAGAGACAAAAGACTCACATATCTTATTTATATGTCTTGATTAATAAGCCTGTGATATCAATAATGTGAAGGTTATTTTACCAAATAGGTTGCTAATGTTTAGAAGGCTATGGCTTTCTCAAGGTCCCATGGTGGTAAATGGAATCAAACCATCATTCTACTCCATCTCATGTGTTTCTCTAAAATTTTGACTCCTGTCTCTAGATTCCATTTCATTGTTTAACCTGGGTGATCCAAGATCTTATTCTACCAGCTTGTTGCCAAAGCATCCCCGAGGTAGCACTTTATCTGCCATAGTCCCTGTCTGTCTGCTTAATTCATACCTCCACTCTGAGATCAAGTCTCATACTTCATCTGATGTATCATGAATTTAATAGTATTTGGATACTAATACAGCACTGAGGCCTCTACCTTTTATAAAAGAATGCCATCAACATAGTATGCTTCACAAAAAGTATTTGTGGGGACATACCAATGAATGTATTTGTGGTCACCTACCAAATTTAAACTCCTTAGAAAGGAGCAATGATGCCTCTTTCTTCCCTCCTCCCTCAGTGTCTCCCAGTTTAGGGTCTTACACATAGCAGATATTTCATAAACATTTGTTGAATTTTATAAAAATAAGAGATTATTTATTTGTACATTTGACTATAAACTGTTTGAATTCTTATAAACAGCATAACTAAAGGGAAGTATCATCCAAGGAGGAAAAATAAAATCTTAACCTGTAGTAAAAAGGATGCCTTATTTTAGGGATAAGAGGGCAATTTTTTTTATATTTTGTCTGTTAAATATGCTGTTATCATCAAGCTATTAAATTCTAATTAGTAGTCATCCATGTAATGTTGATTTAAAAGGTCTAAATTAGTAAAAAATTAAAATGTAATTTTAATGAGAAAATATAAGTAGGTGATGAAACTAATGAGTAAAATTTTCAAATTCAGTCTTTCTACATTTCACTTATTGTAATACATTTTTTCTCCTTTATTATTTTTGTCATATGCTAGTAGGTCATCAAGTTCAACTCATCACATCAAAAGGAAATGGTGAAAAACCACTTACCATGGATGAAATAGAGAACTTCAGTCTCACTGTTAATCCACTGAGTGACAGACTTTCTCTCCTAAGTACAAGCAGTGAGACAATTCCAATGGTTGTTTCTGATTTTGATCTTCCTGATCAACAGATAGAAATACTTCAGAGTTCAGACTCTGGGTGTTCACAGTCCTCTGCTGGGGACAACTTAAGTTATGAAGCTGATCCTGAAAATGTGAATGCCCATGAGGATTCTCACACGCAAAAGGAAAGTTCCCCAGATGATGATGTTCAGCAGGTAGTGTTTGACCTGATATGTAAAGTTGTAAGTGGCCTTGAAGCAGAATCTGCATCAGTTACATCTGAGTTAGAAATTGAAGCTCTGCCCCCAAAGAGTAATGATTTAGATCTGGATGAGGTGGTGATTAAAAGTGAAGATCAGTCCAGTCAGCAGAGTCACAGTGCTTCTCTGAGAAACGAAAGTCCTCAGTTTCTTTCTGTGTCTGCAGAGGAAAGCCATGAGTGCTTGGCAAATGGAATCTCCAGAAATAGCTCCTCACCTTGTATTTCAGGAACCACACAGACTGTACATGATTCTTCCGTTGCTTCCACAGAAACCAAATCTAGACAGAGGAGTCACAGTAGTATCCAATTCAGCTTCAAAGAGAAATTGTCAGAAAAAATCTCAGAGAAAGAAACAATTGTTAAGGAATCAGGTAAACAACCAGGAGCAAAACCCAAAGTAAAACTTGCCAAAAAAAAGGATGATGACAAAAAAAAAGCTTCAAATGAGAAACTCAAACAAACCAGTGTATTCTTTAGTGATGGTCTGGATTTAGAAAACTGGTATAGTTGTGGAGAGGGAGAAATTTCTGAAATTGAGAGTGACATGGGTTCTCCAGGATCACGGAAATCTCCCAATTTCAATATCCATCCTCTGTATCAACATGTGCTCTTGTATCTCCAGTTGTATGATTCATCAAGAACTCTGTATGCTTTCTCTGCCATCAAAGCCATCTTGAAAACTAACCCTATTGCTTTTGTAAATGCCATTTCAACCACTAGTGTAAATAATGCATATACTCCTCAGTTGTCTCTGCTTCAGAATCTATTGGCCAGACACCGGATCTCTGTTATGGGCAAAGACTTTTATAGTCATATTCCAGTGGACTCAAATCATAATTTCCGTAGTTCTATGTACATAGAAATTCTTATTTCCCTCTGTTTATATTATATGCGTAGCCATTACCCAACTCATGTCAAAGTCACTGCTCAAGATTTAATAGGCAATCGAAATATGCAGATGATGAGTATAGAAATTTTGACTCTTCTCTTTACTGAACTGGCAAAAGTAATAGAAAGTTCAGCAAAAGGTTTCCCTAGTTTTATCTCTGACATGTTATCTAAGTGTAAAGTTCAGAAAGTGATTCTTCATTGTTTGCTGTCATCTATCTTTAGTGTACAGAAATGGCATAGTGAAAAGATGGCAGGTAAAAACATGGTTGCTGTGGAAGAAGGTTTCTCAGAGGATAGCCTTATTAATTTCTCAGAGGATGAATTTGACAATGGCAGCACACTTCAGTCACAACTTCTTAGGGTGCTTCAAAGGCTGATTGTTCTAGAAGATCGGGTAATGACTATTCCCGAAGAGAATGAAAGTGGTTTTGATTTTGTTGTATCTGACCTGGAGCATATCGGTCCCCATCAGCCCATGACTTCTCTTCAGTATTTGCATGCTCAGCCAATCACGTGTCAAGGCATGTTCCTGTGTGCAGTGATACGAGCTTTGCATCAACACTGTGCTTGTAAGATGCATCCACAATGGATTGGTTTAATCACATCTACTCTGCCTTACATGGGAAAGGTTCTACAAAGAGTGGTTGTTTCTGTGACTCTGCAGCTCTGCAGAAATTTGGATAATCTAATTCAGCAATACAAATATGAAACAGGATTATCTGATAGTAGGTAAGGGTTGATTTTAACTTTGTTGTCATTGACATTTTCATACATATGAATGCTTAAGTATCCAAAAAGTCAGTAACAATTTGCATATGGCTAAGGGTGTAGCTCAGCTGTAAAACTTGTGTTTAGGTTGCATGATACCCTAAG
>JAJEJO010035228.1:0-11234 GCA_020662805.1 Glaucomys volans
ACATCATGTACAACCACAAGAATGGGATCCTGTTGGCAGGGGTTATTCCCCATGTATGTATAATATGTCAGAATACACTGTACTGTCATGTATATCTAAAATCAACAAAATTTTTTAATTAAAATATAATATGCCATTACCAAATGACTTGAAAAATTATAGTCTTTCATCATATATTGCTAGATTGTTGGAGAGCCATACACTTTAAGATAGAGATTGTAAATAACAGACCTTCCAATTGGGGTGAGATGAAATCTTAGGGTGGTTTTTATTTGCATTTCTCTTATTACTAGAGATGTTGAACATTTTTTCATATAGCTGTTGATTATAGATCCTCTTCTGTAAAGTGTCTGCTTGTTTCTTAGACCACTTATTGATTGGGTTGTTTGTAATCTTGGTGTAAAGTTTTTTGAGTTCTTTGTAGATTCTGGAGATTAGTGCTCTATCTGAAGTGTGTGTGGCAAAGACTTTCTCCCACTCTGTAGGCTCTCTCTTTACATTGCTGTTTCCTTTGCTGAGAGAAAGCTTTTTAGTTTGCCATATCCCAATTATTGATTCCTGCTTTCATTTTTTGTGCTTCGGGAGTCAAGTTAAGGAAGTTGGTCCTATGCCAATATGATGCAGATTTGGGCCTACTTTTTCTTCTATTAGGTGCAGGGTCTAGGGTCTAATTCCTAGGTCCTTGACCCATTTTGAATTGAGTTTTGTGCTGGATGAGAGATAGGGATTTAGTTTCATTTTGCTGCATATGGATTTCTAGTTTACCCAGCACCATTTGTTGAGGAGGCTATCTTTTTTCCATTGTATGTTTTTGCCATCTTTGTCTAATATGAGATAACTGTATTTATGTGGGTTTGTCTCTGTGTCCTGTATTCTGTACCATTGGTCTACCTGTCTATTTTGCTGTCAATACCATGCCATTTTTGTTACTATTGCTCTGTAGAATGTCTATTATCAAGAAAACAAGCAACAATAGGTGTTGGCAAGAATGTAGGGAAAAAGGTACAGCCTTACATTGCTGGTGGGGTTACAAATTGTGCAGCCACTCTGGAAAGCAGTACGGAGATTCCTTAGAAACTCTGGAATGGAACCAGCATTTGACCCAGCTATCCAACTCCTTGGCCTATACCCAAAGGATTTAAATCAGCATACTACAATGACAAGTTACATCAATGTTTATAGCAGCTCAATTCAAAATAACTAGATTGTGGAATCAACCTAGATGCCCTTCAAAAGATGAATGGATAAAGAAATTGTGGTATATACAGACAATGGGATACTATTCAGCTATGAAGAAGAATAAAATTAAGGCATTTGCAGGTAAATGGATGGCATTGGAGAACCTTGTGGTAAGTGAAATAAGTCAATCCAAAAAAACTAAAGGCTGAATGATTTCTCTGATAAATGGTTGATGATACATAATGGGGTTGGGGGGAGGTAAGGGAAGAAAGGAAGAAGGATGGATTGTGTAGATGGAAATGAGGGGTAAGGAGGGGGCAGAGGAAAGAAAGAAAATAAAACGAGACAAACATCATTACCGTATTTACATGTATGATTACTCAAATTGTATGACTCTACTTTGTGTACAGCCAGAGAAACAATAGTTGTACTCCATTTGTGTACAATGAATCAAAATTTTAAAAAAAGAAAAAAGGAAAATGTATATATACACAATAGAATATTATTCAGCCATAAAGAAGAATAAAAATTACGGCATTTTCAGGTAAAATGATGGAGTTGGAGAATATCATGCTAAGTGAGATAAGCCAATCCCAAAATACCAAAGGCTGAATGATTTCTCTGATAAGTGGATGTTGATACATAATGGGTGGTGGGAGGAAGGTGAGAATGGAGGAAGGATGGATTGCATACAGGAAAATGAGGCGTGGGAAGGGGGTGGGGGGAAGGTAAATACTCTGTACATGTATGATTACACAAATGGTGTGACTCTACTTTGTGTACGACCAGAGAAACAGTAGCTGTACCCCATTTGTGTGCAATGAATCAAAATTTTAAAAAGACATAGATTCTAGAAACACGTTTCACATTTTAAAATATAATTCAGAAAGAAACAGGCTTCAATGTAAAATATAAAACTACAAAATTTTACGGGAAATTATAAGAGAACATATGTATCGCCTTGTGTTTAGTGATGAATTTTCAGATACAAATGAAAAAGCACAATCCATGAGGAAAACATAAATAAATTGAACTTTATTAAAAGTAAACATTTTTCTCTTGAAAAAAAAGGTCAAATATTGGGAGAAAATATTTGCAAATTACATATCTGATAAAGTGCTTATGTATAAAATATATAAAGATCTCATAAAAATAATAAAACTATAAATTAAAATGAGTTAAGATGAACAAACATTTGAACAAAGGAGACATAAAGATGCAAATAAACTCATGAAATTATGTCTAACACCATTTGCCGTTAGGATAAAGAAAATTAAAACTACAATGAGATTGTACTATACAACTTCAAATGGAAAAATTTTAAAACCTAGCAATAAAAAACTGCCACCAAGGATACTGAAGAATGTGTCAGTCAATACGTGTGGGGAATACTGTGGCAAAGACACCTTGAAAGGTTGTTTAACAGTGTGCTTTAAATCAAATACAGACTTGCCCTATGGATCACAATAGCCTCCCTAGGAATCCGGTGAAGAGAACACATGTTCAGAGGAAAACCAGTACACAAACTTTATTGCTGTGCACAAGTCTTCAAACCTAGAAACAACCCAAATGCCTTAAAATGAAGCATGTGTGAACAATCTGTGGCACCCCCAAACAATGGAATTCTACTCAGTGAAACAAAGGAAAACCCTATTAACTCCTAAACAACACCCATAAATCATATAGGGATTTTGCTAGGTGAAAGAGTAAGCCCTCAAAGGCTACATATAGTATGATTTTATTCATGCAGCAGTCTGGAAAAGGCAAAACTGTAAAGGTAGGAGCCAGATGACAGTTTGCAAGGAATTGTTGGGGCTGGAATGACTGACTTCTAAGGGCATAAACCAGGGATATTTTAAGGTGATAAAACTGTTCTGAACAAAAACAGGGCAGTCAAAACCCATAGGCCGTTACGTCAGAAAGAGTGAACTTCGACGTATGAAAAGAATTTTTAAATCCAATTGTGATGTTGAGGGAAGCCAAGATTGAAATGTTAACTGCAGCAGATGAACCTCAAAGCATTACAAATGTGTAACTTAACTGCACCAAATAGGTTGGGTAAGTAACTTTAGAAATGACTGAGACTCCGGTATCTGTATGAGAATGAGAATTGAATGAGACTCAGGTTTAGTTTAATATAGATAGACAAACAGGTGGAGAGATGGGAAAACAGATGGATAGAAACAGAAACAATTATAGGCATGTGCATACATTTGTTAGTATGTCACTATAAATTGAATGTTTGTGTATCCCCAAATGCACATTATAATCCTAACCCATACTGTGATAGTATTTGGAGGGGAGACCTTTGGTGGTTGATTAGCACCTGAAGGACAGAGCCCTCATGAGTGCCCCTTTGATGCAATAATTTTATACATTCATAATGCTTTTGAATTTATAATGCTGCAAAACCCATGTGATTGGCATTGAACACTTATGAAAAAGATCCAGAAAGCTCCTTCACTGCTTCCAACAGGAGAGGATACAGGGGAAGACTGTGAACAGGAAAGGGACCCTCCCCAGACACAAACACTGCCAACCATGACCTTTAACTTTCCAGACTCTAGATTAGTAAGAAATAAATTTATGCATTTTATAGAACACACAATTTATGTTATTCTTTTACAGAAGCCTTCGCTAAGTATAGACTTACATATATTCTGGTTCTTTCTGAAAGAAAGAATGACACATCAGTGGCAACCGCAATTTCATGCTACATCTTGAGCCAGAACTATATACTGACCTTCTCCTGAATTCTTAATACACAGAATTTGTGAGAAAATAAATATTTAATCCTTTATGTTACAAAATCTGGAAGAAAAAATTGTATGTGGCAATGAATAATTAATACAAATCCTAATAACACCTTTCACAGCTCTTTCTTCCTGGTCCAGGATATAATCTAAAATTATACATTGGAATAAATCATACTATCTTTAGTTTTCTGAACTATACAATGTTTTCTGAACTCATCATTAATTTTATTTTTATTGAAGTTTTTAAAAATGCAGGTGAGTTATTTTATAGTGTTCTTTAGTTTTAGTCTATCTGATATTACCTTATGATTAGAATTAGGTTATGGATGATGGAGTAGAATATTTATAATTCATGTTTATTGTGGGAGTTCTTATGGCAGCAAATAATTTTAAAAGAATTCAATCTAAATAAATGAAAATAAGAATTGGTAAGTAAGAATATAGTAAGAGCATTAAATAATATAATACTGATGCATTTTTATCGACAAAGTTAAGATAACATATTACTTGGAAAAAAGAAAAGCAAATTCCAATGCTGAAAGTATGATTTAATCTCATTGATGAGATTATGGAATGCAAATACAGCTCTCTCTCAGTATCTGGGGAACCCCATGCAGATACAAAATCTGCAAAAGCTCAGAGTCTCTTATGTAAAATTTGGTAATATTTGCATCTAACCTACAAACATCTTCTTGTATGCTTTAAACTATCTCTAGATTTCTTATTATACTTAATAAAATGTAAATACCAAGTAAGCAGTTGTTATACTGTTTAGGGAATAATGTCAGATAATAAAAAAGCCTCTGTTTTTCAAATAATTTCTACCTGCAGGTAGTTGAATCTACAGGTGAGGATATGGACATGGATAGCCAACTGTATTAACTTTGTGTATGTATTAAAACAAAAATGATTTCTACTAATTAATATGTGTGTTCTGGTTATTTTCTGTATTAAGTGTATTATTGTTTAGGCAATGAAATAAGCCACTAGATATTCTGAAACATAAATGAATTTGCTGTGAGTAATCCAAGTTTAAAACATATGATTTGAGATCATAAGGCGATTTTATAATTCAATCACATGAACAAGATACCCAATAAATTTTACTATGCATATTTTCCAAATGTGCTCTAGATGTTCCTATATCCGTCAAAAGGAAAGCAATAATAGTGAAAGAGAAACTCCAGTAGTATCATTCAATAAAATAATTAGCATCTACATATCAATGGGCTACTCTATCCCAAATATTTCTCACATTCCAAATAGAAAGAGAACTAAGGAAAGAGAATGTAAAGGAAAAGGCAATTGTGGATTTCATCCTTCAAAATAAAATTATTTCTTTTCAACTGCCTGAAATCATTTGCTAAAGTTAAACTATTTGGTGGCTTTTTTTGAGGCTATAATTTTCAGAGAATTTATTTATATCGTGTTTAAATAATTCAAATCTGTTGTTATTAACTGTGTTTTTTTTATTATTTCTCTCCTAAAATAGGCTTTACTTCTAAGAATATTACTCACAGGTTCATTTCTATTAGCTATGTGCACATTAAAAAATAGGTAAGGGGGATACAAAATGTGCAAGCATATAATCCTGTAGTGCAGAATGTTTGAATGGTTATAAGAAATGTTTCATGAAATTACATTTCAAGGCACCAAAAGGTTTAAATGTGTGAATCAAAGATCTCTTGAGGATGTCATGACATAATGCATATAAAGGTCTAAGAATTTTACCTGCTCTTGGGCAGAATGTCAGGGATATTGGATTTCTATCTTGCTGTTAAAAGAGTAAATTAACTACAAATAACTAAGATTTATCTTGCTCCTACCTAGATAAATTATTAGGTACTTAATAGACTTTCATGAGGGAAGAAAAGTGAAGTCTCAAAATGAATTGTTATATAAGAAAGCATAGGCATAGCAAAAGCAAACATTTGGAATTTCTGACACATGTTTACATGACTCAGTGTTTTGGAATGATGTTCTCACATCTATTTGTAGCTAGAATAGCATTTGCCTCTTTTAATTTCTATCCATCTTCCTTTTATTTCCTTCTTCTCATAATCAAAGGATCACTCATTTTTTACATTCAGTGTTGTTTTCCAAATAGATATATATCTAGCCTGACACCACTTGTGTCTTTTAAATTCAACATCTAGTTCTTGCTTTACTATAATTCACTTCTTTGTGCCTCTTCTTGAAAATCTCCACTTAACTGCATTCCATACATTTTTGAGCATTTGACAGCATCTCCTCATCTCTGTTTATAAATGTTCAAGTCTTTGTTTCTTTTACTCATAATTTAAATCAGATTTTCTTAAGTAATAGGTACAGCTTGGGCTCAGCAGAACATTCTACCACAATATATTAAGTCATTTAGCATTTTCCCCTCTATTTTCATAGAAATGTCAGTCTTTGTTGGTTCTTTATTCTTAATTTATTAGTAATGAGATGAAGCTTCACTTTTTTCCCTTAAATTAATTTCATAATCACCTCAGAGACAAAGAAAAGAAAGACATACTAAATCCAAGTCAAACATAGTGGCATTTTTTGTTTCATTCAGTGTAAAGATTAAAACCTCTTTGAGCACACACAATAACTGAGAGTTAGATGGATTTGTATTTTATGGGTGAAAACTACACCTATGATCATATAAACATAGTCTTGAATAAAATTGTCAGCAAGCGTATCATTATTTTGCCTAATGACCATGACCTAATGCCAGAAAAGGTGAACCATGGGATTCTGTCATTGAGAAGGTAACAACACAACGGCTTTGTTTTTGTTGTTGTTAAGAAAGAGGCATGATGACAGCAGGAACATTGCAAAGAAATGTAACTGATGACAGAGTTTGAGGCGGAAAACCTCTACTGACAAAGCAGTCCTGAAAAGTATGAAACAGAATATGATAGGCACTCAATAGAACTGTAAATAAATTCTTCCAGATACTCAAAGAATAGATGGTTGATTGTGACTATGTGATCCAAAAAGTCTGCATTGAAGATGGGTCTTAGAAAATAGGGAAACCTCTGCTGAGCTGAGGAATTGAGGAAAATCACTCCTAGTAGTTTCCACAAGAGAAGCAGAAAAGTTGCAGATGTATCACATGAATGAAAATAAAAGCAAACATTTAAGTAATCCTTGCTGTGTTCTCAGTGCCTTACACACATAAGCTAAATTCATCCTACAAGAATCCTCTCCATTTGCTACTAGTAACATTATCATTTTTCTTACGAGGAAGGTAAAGCAGAGGGCTTGAGTAATTGAAACTTAATTCAACAAAATTAGTAAAGGACCCAGATTTTGGACTCCGGAAGCCTGGCTCTGACTCTGTATTCTTAATTGTTAAGCAATTCTACCTCCATAAGGCAGAACTGTAACATAATTAGACCCTAAGGTAAGAATGGAATGCATATAACTTGAGTGCTGCCACAGCTCTGGGGCACTATTGGCAGACGTCCGCAATCAATATGAACATACTTTCCCACTCAACCTCAGATTGCTTAAGTCATCATAATACAAAACCACTGTTAATAAATCATACTAACTTGGGAGTTGAAAACTATGTTATATGCCTACTAGAATAGCTAATCTATCAATATAAGAACAAATTGAAAAAATTAAAGAGCTGCAGACTGGGAGAATAATAGTATATTCTTTTTTTATATATTCAACTAAAAAGAAACAGAGAAACAAAATGGAACCAAATTAAGAAAATTTCACTGAAATAGAAAAAGTGTATGCTGAAGACATTTTACAACTAGATTAGATGCTCTGAGAAGGCAGGAATGAACCTTATATCTATATCACATGCCTTTCCACAGATCAATGATTTTATTCCTATTGAATATTCAGTATTCCACAGAGATGTATTTGGTCTGAGCATGACAATATATCACAAGAAAAAGCAGCCTTATTATCTTACACACACGGAAAACATGATATTAAATGTATTGTTAAGGAGACTAGAAGGATAGGGAGACAATGACTCTGTCTCAAATGGAGGTTTCGGAAGAGCTTGCCCTCTTAGTGTTTTGAGACAAGAAAACTCAAAATCTACAGACAATTAGCACAGCTATTTTCCAGCTAAACCATCTGGTCTGGTTTATTTCTTCACAAATAGCTATGACTGAAGATGCTTTGGGTAGATGGAGCAGGAGGGCATAAAGTATGAATTCTCAATAGAGAAATCATTTCTACCTTGCCCCTTCTGGGTCTTCGTATTATGCACAGTCCTTGCACAGAAGGCTCATGAACAACCCTATCAACACTGTATTATCCAGTCCTCTGTTCAATGTGTAAAATGTGGTTTTATCTGCTTAGGAAGATTTTGTAGTTGCTTTACATATTTATTGTTACCTCATTTGATTTTATTTTACAGTTTGAGTCTTAAATGTTTGGTGAAGACATATTCCACCTTTTGAAATTGAATGTGATATGTTTTCCCCACATCTTTCATCTTCTTTCACATGTGAACATCAGTGACCTCTGTGGTCTAAAGTGCAGGATATAAACCATATTACCTAGTGTTTACACATTTGGATTCTGGTGTTAGAAAGAACATGGGGTGTGTCAAACCTTGCCTTTTTATAAGACAAGTATCAATGGAAAACAAAATTCTACATAGATCTTTCCAATCAAGGGTTGTGATAAAAGAGATCATTATAGAGTTCAAGCAGGGTTACAGAGAACAGCAAGTGATGCTGAACCATCCAAGATGAGCAACAACATAGCTATATTAATTTCCATGGTAGCTGAAACAGAAGAGGAGGGGGAAGAGACTGAGCTGAAGAAGGAGAAAGAGGATCTGAGGAAGGGCCAACGGGCAGCAACTGCAGACATGGAGAGATGCTATGACTTCCAAAATGCTTCAAGGCCGGAGGGAGCAGGAAAGAAACACCCAAAATGTTCTTCTCACTTGTACTCTAATCTACGGGTGGCTTCTATTGATAAAATTCAACCATAGAGAACATGTAAGGGAGAGGCGTTACATAGGAGTCAAATATTGAGGAAAAGAACAGAAAAAAAAAAAAAGAAAGAACATGTGTGGGAAAAAGCAAACTGGTTTAGTTTACAATCCTTTACTCACTCACTGAGTAAACATAGCTCTAAAATAATAACAATATCATCACTGTACATCAGACCTGTGATGATCACATACATTTCAAGTATTGGACACAGACACTACCCATGTTAAGTGTCCAGTGAAAGTGAACAGAAATTAATATTATTAATATTAATATTATTGGAGGACTGGTATTGCAGCTCAGTGGTAGAGCACTTGCCTAGCATGTGTGAGGCACTGGGTTCAATTCTCAGCACCATATAAAAAGTAAATAAATAAAGTTATTATGTCCATCTACAACTAAAAATATTTTAAAAATTAATATTCTAAAGAAAAATGTTATAAAGTTGCAAATACAAAGGAAAAAGGTTCAGTTTCATTACATAGGCATAGATTTTTAACAAAATTTTGGCAATGTAGGTTGACAAGTGACAATGCATTTAGCTGAATAAAGTCTTTAATGAGTTGATAAAGAGTATGTTAAGCACAGGCTCAAAAGAAGGGAGAAGTTTGAAAGACTGTAACCATCAAACCAGAACATTTTGTTCTCAAAATGAGATCAACCACATGTACACTCGTAAGTATTCATAAGTATATAAAGGAGAACTTTGCAATAAGGTTTTGATAAAGGAACGAACTCCTAAGTATGATTATAAGCAAATATATCTGGACATTTAGACATAAGAGATAATTCTCAAACACAAAAAAAAGGGAAAGAGAAAAAGATTAAATAAAATGACAAAATACAGAAAATAGATTTTGATAAAATACAGATCATAGAGCAGAATAAATCTATAAAGTCTGCATAAAAAGGTTTTGAAAACCAATGTTTATAGCAACACAATTCACAATAGTTAAGCTATGGAACCAACCTAGACACTCATCAATAGATGAATGCATAAAGAAATTGTGGTATATATACATAATAGAATATTACTCAGCCAGAAAGAAGAATGACTTTATGACTTTTGCCAGTAAATGGATAGATCTGGAGGCTATCATGCTATGTGAAATAGGCCAATCCCCGAAAACCAAAGGTCAAACATTCTCTTTGATATATGGATGCTAACCCACAATAGCTGTTGGGGAGTGGGCAGGGATAGAAGGTCAGTGAATTAGACAAAGGGGAACAAAGGAAAGAGAGAGGGTGGGACTGGGAAATTCCATGGAAAAAATCTGACATAATCTTCTTATGTATATATATGAATACACCACAGTGAATCTCACCATTGTGTATATGCACAAAACTGGGATCCTAGTTAGAATAAGATATATTCCAAGCTTCTATAAATATAGCAAAGTGGTTTCTACTGTCATGTATAACTAAAAAGAACAAATAACAATTTAAAAAATAATAAAATGCAGGTTTCCAGGGGGAAAAAAAAGGTTTAATGATCATGAAAGAGATTATGTCATTAAAAACAGAATGTTCAAAAAATAAGAAAAATATGATTATACAAATATATATAAACATATATATTTTAAATTATATATGTAATTATTTATAATACATATAAGTGTTTGAAATATTTTCATATTATCCAAATAATAGAACTTAAAATCACAACAATAGGACATTATGTGTCTCTGGTTGTAATGCATAGAGACGATGATAGATTCAATACCAATTGCCAGAAATGATTAATTTTAATTTGATTATGCCAAATGTGACACTCAAATTGAGAAAAAGTCTGCAAAACAACTGACATAGAACCTTCTAGAATCATCTTATGATTAAAAGTAAAACTGGGAAACATTTTAGATAAAAAGAAACTAAAAAATTTGCCCCAACCAAAAGAAAAGACCCATTTTGAAGAACACTAGGGGGAATACAAACATAGAATGCATATTGCAATTTTTCTCATATTAATGCTCTGTAAAGTATCACAACCAAATTAGCTATACCCCCCCCCAGGGAAAATATTTTAAGATAGAATGCTATACCAAGCCAAACTATTAATAAGCAGGAACAATAATACATTTAAGCCATTTAAATATACATTTCAGGCATGAAAATTCTCACAAATTTCACTTTCTATTTATCTTTAGGAATTCACTGGAGGCTTGGCTCCCAAAATCATGAAAAGGAGTGTTCCAGAAATAGAGGCAGACAAAGAGGAACCATTATCTATCCAAATGGCAGAAGAAGTCTAGAAAACCTTATTGGTGATCATCAAGGGAAAAATGTTATACAAAGAATAGTGTGGCTGCACCAACTTGCACTCCCACCAGCAATG
>JAJEJO010035237.1:0-11816 GCA_020662805.1 Glaucomys volans
TTTGGTTCATATACACTGTCATTCACTCAGGTGACAAATGTCCTACGACCTGGGAATGTGGGACAGTGCTTTTGGAGGAATGGAAGAGGTGGGTGTTTCACGAGACGAGATGGAGAAGTACTGACTTTTACAGAAACGCTTTCTTAGGGCTTGAACCTCAGTACCCTGGGAAACACACCACCGACAAGTCCTAATACGGCAACATTATAATTGTACGTGGAGTATTTAAAAGTCACGGGCATGGTTGAGAAGCTCAGTGGTGGCTGTCTTCTGTAGCCCAGGGTCTCCCTCTAGCAGACGTTGGTGTGGAACTGGCTCCCTAGGGTAGAGTTAGTGACAGAGCGGAATCCACTTGGTTGTGATCACCTGTCAGGTCGTGGTGGGGATGACTACTATCTTGGTCAGCAGTGCCCGTGGCTCTTCGGAAATTAGGGCCATGATTGATAGGCCTCAGTGTTCCCAGAAATGCTGCAGACCAGCAGCAGAGTAGTGTGCTTCTTACATCGCATAACTAGAAAAAAGGGCAGTGCTGCTAACTGGAGGAGTTATGCCCTCTGTTAAACAGAAACTTGCGGTGCCCTGAAGAGCTTCTAGACGCTGCCACTTCTTAGTTCCATGGACCATTGATTTTGGTTTGGCTAGTTCATTCTGAGAAAGAACCTAAAATACCATTATAAATCTAAACATTAAGTGCTCCTAAAAATCCCATGTGAATGAATCTGTGCCCACCTGCCAGTGACTGTTTCCTGGAGAAGAAGGAATGCCACCCCTTTTGGGAGCAGCTGATACAGACAGGAGGGACCCCTGCAGCATCCTGGCCATGCAGTTGGAGCTGAACCCAAGTGCAAATAGAGACCCAGCTCAAATCTGTCTCCCAGCAGACGCTCTGGTGATTGCTCCGCTCCTCAACTACACATAGTTGGGATGGGTGTGCTGAGCACTGGCAGGTTCTTCAATTAATTTCTTTTCCTGTAGAGAAAGAACTGTCACCATTGGAAAAGCCACTTAGAAGCCCCAGAAACTGCCCTTCCATCCCTAGTCATGGTAACAGATCAAGTCACTTCCTCACTGCAAGTGGCACTGGTAGATTGTCAGTATCATATCCACTTATGTGGCCCCTGCAGCCACCAAATGGGTTTTGGCATAGGGCTGCGGGCTGCTTTCATGTTAACCAAGTGGAGGCTCCGGTTTCCACAGAGGTGCCAGACACATCTTTCCCATCAGATCAGCAGAGCTTCTGGCACTGGACACACAACTTCCTGCAGCAGATACACGTTCTCTCCAAATCCCCTCAGAAAATTGAGCGAATGTGTGTTTGAATTTACTTGGGAAGTACAGTCAGACTGGTGGTGCTTCCCTGCTCCTTGTCTCAGAGAAGAAACTTTGAATATTTTGAAGTTTTGAAGAACATTGTGAAACATCTCATTTGTACCTGATGAACAGGAACAGGTAAGAACTCTGGATGTCCTTGAAGGACATGTTCTGATGCTGGTTTCTGTGGGACATTTAATTTGGCTGGTCCTACAGGTAGAGAAAAAACTTGCTACCTGTTGTTAGCAGAAAGAGCCTGCTGCCAGGGTGTAATCGCAGCTTGTTAAGGGAAGAACACCAACAGAAGAGGAGCAGGAGGCAAATCAGATGCCAACTGGAAGTGAGGAAGGAGCAAGTGTCCTCTTCCCCTCTAGCCAGATAGTCCATTGAGCAGTCTTATTGGCAGAGGTGAACAGTGAGCAAACTGGCGGAGGAGAAACGGGGACTCCTGCATTTGGGTACTGCACGCAGGAATGGACTTGGAGTCAAGAGACAGTAGCTTAATATCTGGCCTGGCCTCACTGGTGCAAAGCCACTTCTCTGGCATCCTCTGCTGGATGGCCAGTGTTACTCTGCTCTCAGGATCACCTCCCAGATAACTTCCTCTGCCCAAGGCTTGATTTGAGACGAGTGTATAGGTTGGAACTCAAACTGACAAAGTATAATAGTGAATCCATATCTAAAATACACACCATTATATCATCCACATAAACAAAAGGACAATAAAACATGGTGTTTAGAAAATAACATTTTCCTTACATAATCTCCAATCCCTTATGAAGTTAATAGCCACCATTTTGCTCACTTAAGCTCTGGTGTGTTTGAGTTGACTTGTCCAAATGAAGTCTTACATGATATTCCAACTTATTCCTTTTTAATTACGATTAAATTGACCACTAGGTTTTGCCAATTTTAAGATGCATTGAAATGATGGCAAATATTAACCTGCGCATTATTGAGTCAGTACCTGAGGTCAGTGAGCTGAATAGCAAGGCAGGGATGAGCCTCCAACTCTGCCTTTCTTGTGTCATTTGGGTTATTCTGAAAACCAATGGAAAGACATTCTGCTTACTGTGAAATTTCTGAAGATTAAAAGTGTAATTAAAAAGCAAAGAGTGTTTGCAAGTGATGTACTCATTTCTTCCTGGTAATTACTCATATTATTTTAAAGGCCCATTCTCTTCTCTATGAAGTTGCAATTCTCCAGCTCAGAATGGGTAATGGCAATAAAGCTCTTTGAATGGATTTTAGATTTTGAATATGTTGCACTGATTTTTGTAAATAGAGTTAAATTCCTGCACTTACAGTTAAAATTAAATTTTCTATTTTTGAGTTTTAAAAATTCAATTTATTAAGTCAAAATCTTTAGAATTTATCACAGATTGGCCAATTCAGCCTTTCAACAGTAATAACCTTTATGCATTCTTAATTGAAAGTGGAGTTATTATAAATTCAAACTTTAAAAATAACATTCATTAAATGCCTTTAAGGGCTCATATTTTAAGCCTACTTTAATATACTTTGTTGTTCATGATCTTTTCCTTTATAATGGGTATGATCTGATCTCTAAAATTAATTTTACAAACAAAGAAATTTCCTGCAATTTCATTTGAATGTTCCAATAATTTTATATAAACTCTAACTTTCAATTATTGATTGCATTAAATTGTATTTGACTGCTATGTCAAGTTCATAGTACTTCAGTTTCTCTCTTTTCTCCTTCTCCTTCTCCTTCTCCTTCTCCTTTTCCTTCTCCTTATCCTCCTCCTCCTCCTCCTCCTCCTCCTCCTCCTCCTCCTCCTCCTCCTCCTCCTCCTCCTCCTCCTCCTTCTCCTCCTCCTCCTTCTTCTTCCTCTTCTTCTTGGTTTGCAATGGTCACTATACCCACACTAAGACATTCTTCCTACATTACTGACATGGCAAGCCAACATTTCTGTAAAGTCAGTGGTGTGGTGCACTTTTAGCCTCATCGCCCTCCACCTAACACCTCTAGCTTTTCCCTGCAGCCTGGCCTCCTTGCTGCCCCTTCAGCGTTGCTCTGGCTTTGCTGTCTGCCCAAGCTCTTGCCTCTGCCTGGAAGGTCTGCCTAGCAGGCATGTGTACGACCCTCTCATGTCCTGCATAGAGCTTCTCAAGTACGACACTGTTAGTAGCACACCCTCTGGCTGTCCTGGAAAGACAGCAATGCCTCTCACCCTCCCTCTGTTCTTTACAATTTCTTCCATTTTTTAAAGGCTATATTCATGCATCTGCCAGTTTATTTACTTATTTTAAGTCTAAGTTTATTTGCTGTTATGTCTCTAATACCTAGAAAAATAAGAAATGTTAGTTGAATTAAGTATTATTTGTCTAACACTTTTATAAATGCATATCATGTTTAAAATCCTCTAAAATATTAACTCATCCAGTCTGCAAAACTTGCTCATATTTCCATTTTGTTGATAAGAAAGTATGGAGTAGCATTAAGGTACATTATTGTAAAAGGTGAGTTTCACAATCTTTTTTTTTCTTTTTTATTTTTACAGAATGCATTTTGATTCCTTGTACACAAATTGGGTTCAACTTTTCATTTCTATTATTGTGCATTTTCTGAACATCTTCCCTGGCTTAAAAGCCTACCTTCATTTGCCTCTGTACCTATTTATATAGTGTGTATTATTAAGTGAAAAGATTTTAGAGTTTTTCATGTTTCTTGAAAGATCTTTGTATTTTTATTGAACTTTTGGGATGGTGTCATCATTTTCAAATTTAGGGTGCTAAACCTCGGGATGCTGGCATTTGGCCCACTTATTATAAGTCAGCCTTTTACATAGATGACTTCATGAAAGTAAACTTGTCTTCCTTAATGTTTTATTTTGCTTTAACTAATGGTTGTTGATCAAGTGTCTTTGATCCTTAGCACAGCATTTTGTAGGAGGCAGGGGCTGACTGGTGTTGGCTGACGGAGGGAGTTCTCTGAACTTTGAGTCAGCTGCTGTTTCCATTTTAATTGAATCCCCACCTGGCTCAGTTTCTGTCATGAGAGGATTTTATGAAATGCCTAAAAATAAACAGCCAACTATTTTAGATGGAATTTAACCAGAAATTAGTACAATGATATTCTCCAGGTCGGTAACTGGGATAGTTGATCCTTGCAGAATAGCTTGTGTCTTTCTTTTTCACAGGATCATATTTGCAAAATCCCAACTGTAGTGTTCTTATTACAAAGAAATCTTCCAGGAAACAAAAACACATCAGGATGCATATATCCAAACTTATCAAAATGTAGATTTAATATGTACATCTTTGTAGATCAATTACATCTCGTAAGACATAAAACAAAATGTGGAATCAGGATTATGATGTTTTCTCATTTTTTTCAAAAAAAGTTTGAAATCTAGATGTCAATGAGAAATTGTTTATAATACTAAGAATTGCATAATGTCAAACACTATAGTAAATACTCAAATTGAATCTACTCTAATAAAAATAAAAACATCTTACAGAGTGAAAGAGTCTTGGGGTACTAATTTTAAGCATAAATAAATTCATATAAAAGTAAATATAAATAAAATTTAAAAGCATCTAATTCAGCTCATATTTAATAAATATGTCATATGTCTTCATTATACACTTATATTTATTATATTTACAGCATTTTACTAAGATATATCCAAGTATGACAAATAAAAATATGTTCTGGTGTTTTGGCATATTTTCTAATAGAATTAAAAGAACTATGTGAATATTGTTACTTTATATGATACGTTTTGCAAGATTATGTGAGATCTTTGGCCAATTTTCATTCAAAGTTCAGCTTTCAATGAGGCGGATTCCTAGTTAAGTCATCAATTTTATATTAATTTATATATTTATTAATTTATATATTATCCCTTCAATTTTTAATTAAATAACACCAATCCTAAATATAAACATCATGTTAGACATTTGTTTGATGTACAGCAACCAAAAGTGAAGAATATTCAAGTGATCAAAGTCCAAGTAACTATTAAAGGTAAGTATGTTAATGAATATTTTTATAGCACCAAAATATCATTTTCTTAACTTTGGAATAGCATTGCTCAAACAAATAATGAGGATCTCATTAAATTATTTACTAATTTTAATAATATGTTGGTCAGCATTTTACAAAACTGAAGTACATTTACTTCACCTTCCTTCTAACTCCACCTCACTCTCATATAAAAATGGAAAAATAACTGATAAAAAAAACCAGAATCTAAAATCATAAACCTGTGGATTAAGTCAGACATTCAGTGAATTCAATTCATTCATCAAGAACAGAGACATTCATATTTGATGCTTTGATGAAAAACTAAAATCTTATCAGCAGCTTTTGGTTATAGCTTTGTTTAAAATTTAGCCACTGCTCATGCTCAAAACTGTTAGGTGACTTATAATACCAGCACATTTAATAACAGCACATTACAATCTCACAGAAATCTGAAGTTAACATATAACAGATGGTTCAATCTTAGAAGCCTGTTCATTAAAGTTAAGGTCAAATCAGTGTTTCCTTTGTAAGAAACCTTGCTACCATAGTGAGGTTCTCAAAACTGATAAATCTTAAAATTCAGTGACATCACAGAACAGATAAGTTCTACTCCCCTCATTCCCAGGCCCGCCACATCTATGGGGTTGCTTATCCATGATTCAGGCTGGTGGACAGCTGGTCAGTCAGCATTATCAGGAGGCATAACTGTTGCTGTGTTTGTGGCCAATGCCATTGAAAAGGAAAAGGAATAAAACTATTAACCTTCCTGGGGAGGGCTGTCTATTACCATGCAGTTTCCCAACCAGCAGACCAATCATGTGAATCTGCTGACAAAACAAACCATTTAAACTGGAAAGAGAAGTCACAGGATGCTGCATACATAATCAAATTCAAAAATTATAGTCACATAATAGAAATCAATTTATACTGGCAATGGCATTATGCACATTCACATATGAATATGACTTCATAACCATAAAATATAAATGAAGTCTTGGAAGACTCAGTTAAAGTAAAATTTTCCATCTAAATCTCTCTTATTTAGGATAGCTTGAGTTAAAAATTCTGAGAGGACTATTTCATTGAACACAAATTCAAAATTTCATAGAGAAAACTAAAGGCACAGAAATAGCCAACAATATTTCAGAATAAACAAAAAGAGAAGGTTGATCTTTTTCAACTAGCAAAGTCAAAGTAAATACAATGATATTGGCACTGAGATGAATGAATGGATAAATACATTGACTCTTTCATAATATAGATTACATGATGAAATATATGAACATCTTGAATTTTGAAATATGGGAAAATGTCATTTCAAATTGTTGGGGTGAAGAGAAAACTTAAGTACTTCCTTATACATTAAAATGAATTATGATCTTTAATATCATTAAAAACAAAAGCATCAAATGAATGACAATTGTAAGAATAAACTCAATGTTAGTATCAGGAGACTTAAGATTAAACGTGTGCTTTCAGTACAGGGGAGAGTTTAGTAAACAGCAGACAGAGAGCCACCAGGGAAATGAGAAATATGTCACATCAACACAATTAAAAATACCCTGAACAGGCCTTGTGGCTTAGCAGTGGAGTGCTTGCCTAGGCACCGGGTTTGATTCTCAGCACCACGTATAAATGAGTAAATAAAATAAAGGTCCATCAACATCTAAAAAATTTAAAAAAATAAAAATACCCTGAACAATATAAAAGTTGAATGTCAAGTGCTAAAGTAAGAGAAAATTTTTGCATCATATACCGTAGACAAATGTATGCATCTGTAGCTAAGTGACATCACAAACTTAGAGAAATAAAATGTACAAAAGAGGTAAATCAGAAACCTAGAGAAGTAATAAAAACAGAAGACGTGCCTCGGGAAAAATGTTCAATCTCAGTCATCACTGGAAAGCAGATTAAGTGATAGTTGGGGAATACTTTCCAATTAAATTAGCAGAAATTTAGAATTCCAGTGTGGGATTTCAAACAATAGAGCACTTACGGTGCAGCATACTCTTTTCCAGGTAAAAACATTTAAATCAAAGAATAGTTCTGAATGGACATGAAATAAACATTTGTCCTCATAAATTGTTCCATATAAAGAACAAGTTAGAAAGTGACCCGTACAGCATGAAGATAGAGTTTAACAGAAGCACACCTCTATGTTCATCAGGGTTGCTCACACAAATGGAAGATGTTAACTGCTGCTCTCTTCTGATTGGTCTGGTAATGGCGTGTCACAGAAGGGAGTCTGACTTTTTTTAATAAGTTTTATTTGTTGCATTTTATTTGTTGTGTTGTATCCCCCAAAGCTCCTGTGTTAATACAGAATGTGGAATGATTAGATTATGAGAGCTGCAATCTAGTCAGCGAATGAATCCATTTGGTGGATTAATCATTTGAATGGAATACTAGGTGATAACTGTAGGCGGATATGATATGGACAGAGGAAATAGACTGCGGGTGTGTCTTCAGGGTTTATATATTAACTCTTGTGCCTTTCTCTCTCTCTCCCTCTCTCTCCTCTCTCTATATTTCCTGGCTACCCTGAGGTGAGCATCGTTCCTCCACCATGCTCTTCTGCCATTATGCTCCGTCTCATCCCTGACCCAGAGCAATGCAGAAGGCCAACCATGGACTGAACCTCTCAAAAATAAACTTTTCTCCTCTAAGAGGTCCTGGTCAGGAAATTTTTTTCAGGGCAATGCAAACCTAACTAATATACTAAGATGGTATCCATACTTTCTTAAAATAATTACAGTTTAACTTCAACAAAAACATTATATTTGATAAATATTTAAGAATTGCTTTATTAATTGTAAGATTAACTGTAAATTAGTCAAATCTTCATGTACTGATTTTTATCTGTGTACTTCAAATATTTTAAGATTTAGTTTTAGGATTTAATTTAAATTTTTAGACCAATTAGTTTTCATCTGTGTACTTCCAATTTTTTTTAAGATTTAATTTTTAGACCAATAAGTTCCATTCTTTGAAAGTTTTTGTTTTTTTGTTTTTGTTTTTGTTTTTTTTTTTACCTTTTATGTTTTTTGGTATTTTTCAAAAGTTTTAGAAAACTGAGATATCTCTAGTCACAAAGTATTTATTAATTAAAATATTTGTTAACAATTAAGGGACAACAGAACCAACTTTAAGGATCAAGGTGAATGTCACCAGTGTTCACAGTGCACTGCCATCACGCATGCCACATGGTGTGCTGGAATACACCCCAGTTCTTGTGTTCTTTTCCCCAATCCATAACCTGAATCTGAGAGTAAGCTTATATCAAAGTCAGGCCAAGTTGACAGAAGCATATCTATACCCCTGCCCAGGTTTTCTGCACTTTTGTGTACTTGACAATACTTCAGAAGTGTCAAGGTCATAAACAACTAGGAAATACTGAAGAATCATCTCAGAGGGGAACACTGAGAAGGAAAAACACTTGCATGACATGGAACCCTGGGTTGCATCCTGGAGAACAGAAAGGGAGCAAAAAACACTGGTGACATCTCCTACATCCCCTGAGGACTCGAACTGATGCACCAGTGCCAGCACAGGTTTGTCTTTGTTGTTTATGGATCTGATCATCATATCACAGTTTTATCAGTAGTCCACATTAGGCAAAGTGAAGGAAGGGTAGACAGAACTGCGTTATTTTTGCAATTCTGAAAGGTTAAAATGATTTCTACATTAAGAGTAAAAAAACAGAGTTCTTTAAGGAGATATCAATGCATTTCCTTTCTGAAAACAAAGTCGAGGTCTAGAAATTGCTTTAGATTGTCCTTCTGACTGTCCCACTAGGAGTAGGTCTGCAGTTAAGTTGGATCTGAAGAAAAGCCTGCTGAAAGCAGAGGTCACTGGAATCTGCCTTTGACGGGGTCAGCGCACTGCAGGCAGGAGGGCACTGAAGACAGGAGCTTGCATGTCCCGTGTGTCCTTTGTCCCACTTCCTGCTTTCAGAGCATCGCGAGTCTGCATGTCACCTGCAAATGGCAGCCTTGGTGTGGGCTGACCTTTTCTTCTGGAGGAAGCCATTTCCCTACAATGCAGAAAGAAAAGGCAGGATCTCCCGTCAGCTCTCTGGGGTTTAGAAGCAGCTTTCCACACTGGTGCACGTGATTTAAGGTGGACTTTCTGTCAGACAACTGTGCGTCACCTGCCTCATCAGCTCTGGCGCAACTCATTGCAACAGATGGAAAATGTGGCCAAGTGCAATTCATATCTTCTTGGTTAAAAATGTCTGTTAACAGCTCATTACATTTCTTTCCAACTCTACATATCAGAGCTACATCCAATTTGTGGCAAATACATTTTTTGTCAAAATTTCTACTGAATGTTTTACATTTGTCTGAAGCTGTAGGTGTTATACTTAATTAGGTTGCACTTTCATTGAAAGAGCTGGGGCTTAAAATCAATTTATTCTGCTCATTTAAACCTTGACCTTCTTTGCTTATACAGCAAAGACAAAAAAATTGTGCATTTTATTTGATAACTTCATAGTTGTCATTTTAACTATTAATAATATGAGTTGGGGCTCATAATGTTCAATACACTTACAATTGTTTTTAATTAATCAAATTGCATGGTAATTGAGGAATTTTCCCAGTAGTGTACCCTTTTCTCTCAAATTATTCAAAATATGATTTTACTTAAGAACATAAAAATAATTGTAGTTTTTTTATCAGTGAGTCCTGGTTGCTCATTGGTGAGCATCAAGTTGGAGGGAGCTCTGTCATGCAAAGGCCAGGGGCCCCTCAATTGCCCCTCAATTGTCTGCTGACACTGCTCTCCTGCCAGCCTCAAAACCACACTCTTGTTACCATTAGTATGACCAAGAGGGAACCCTCTGCTCCGGGAGTTCCTGGTAAGATTTGTCTTCTCTGCACTGCCCCACCCCACAGCGTGGGCTCCATCATTAGCCTGAGACATCCTTTCAACATGAGCTGTGGCCTGCATTTCACAGAGTCCTAAGCCCTGGAATTCCTTCGTCATGTAGGCCTTCGTGCACATTTGACTCTCTGGTCTCATCCTCGCTTCCTAACTACTGCCTGGGCTGCTCTCAGGGACAGAGCTGTTCCTCTGCACGTCTCCAGTGGTGCCATTTTCTATTCCACAGTCCAAATTTCAGGCAGGAGAGAGGGTTTCTTGGCCCTTATTGTCAATCTAGTATTAATCTCTCTTTTTCTTTCCTAAAAGGCTTCAGATCTTTCAAAGCTTGTATGTTGCAGGATATGGCTTCTCTAATTCTCTAACTTTTCTCTACCAACTTTCACAGTGCTTTCCTCCTTTGGTGAACACTACCTGTTGGGTTGGAGGTCTCACCATTTTCAAATAGGTTGCATTTCTTGAACATCATCACTTTCCATTGGGAATTTGAAAACCCCTTCCAGTTGGCTTCTCTGCTTCCTGCCCTTCATGACCACAGTTTCTTTCCCTCTCAGGACCCAGCCCAGTGGTTCTCAGCAGGGGTGGCCCAGGAAGCTTTGCGTAATACCTGGAGATGTTTTTTGCCCAACTGTGGGTGAGAGTGTCAGCGCCACCTGATGGACACACACCAAGGGTGCTGCTGAACAGCTGCTGGCAGCACAAGAGGTCGCTCCTCGTCTCAGTAGGGCCAGGCTGGCTGCTTCAACATCTCTTGCATTTCTCCGCACAATCTCTCAGTGACTCTCCATCTTTCCTGCAGTAAAATCAAAATTCCTATGCTTTGGAAGGAAGTGGCCCTCGCTGTCTCTGATCCTTTCTCCATGTTCCCGCAGATCCACCCGGGCTCAGGCCTTCACTCTGCAGTTCCTTGGGGCTGGGAGAATCTCCCTGTCAGTCTCCCTTCGAGGTCACCATGAGGAATCCAGGCCTTTGATCAAGTACTCCTCTCTGGGAGGACCTCCGTCCTTGCCACTGCCACTGACTCTCGGCCCTGGGCACCTGGTGTCAGTGCCCCAGCTAAAATGTGATTTCTGTGATGAGGAGGACCTCTCTGTGTGCTGTGTACTTCTAAGCTTTTAGAAAGTAACTACAGAGAATTGAGTGGTCAGTTCATATTTGTGAATGAGCAATTCATATTTGTTTGTGAATGAGCAAATACTGTTACTTGGTTTAAACATCTTAGGAGATACAAAAAGTAGAATTACCTGATAAACACTCATTTTGTGTTCAGAAAATATAAAAAAGTCACATACTATAAAATACAGAAAATTTTTTTAAATGATTTATTTCCAGATGAAAAGGGATTCAAGCATTTAGGGATTCAGAGAACTCAATTAGATAGGTACTGAAAAACAAGCACAGTATTTAGAAGTGACTATTTTAGAAATTATATAACCAAATAACTTCATTTATAAGGGAAACAATTTAGGATAAAAAAAGTTGACACATTTGTGACCCTGGTCAAATTCAGGTCCATGATTAACTCCTGGGTTATTTTATCCCCATCAGAAGCTCTTGGTGAAAGTGAAAAAACCATAGCAAAGAAAAACCATCACTGAGGTTTCTTTTGGACCCTGTTATCAGATTCGCA
>JAJEJO010035261.1:0-23732 GCA_020662805.1 Glaucomys volans
TCGCCAACACCTGTTGTTGCCTGTGTTCTTGATAAAAGACATTCTAATTGGGGTAAGATGAAATCTTAAGGTGGTTTTGATTTGCATTTCTCTTATAACGAGTGATGTTGAACATTTTTTCATAAATCTGTTGATTGCTTGTAGATCTTCCTCTGTAAAGTGTCTGTTCATTTCCTTGGCCCATTTATTGATTGGGTTATTGGTGTTCGTGGTGTAAAGATTTTTGAGTACTTGGTAGATTCTGGAGATTAGTGCTCTGTCAGAAGTGTGTGTGGCAAAGATTTTCTCCCACTCTGAAGGCTCTCTCTTCACATTGCTGATTGTTTCCTTTGCTGAGAAGAAGCTTTTTAGTTTGACTCTATCCCAATCATTGATTCCTGCTTTTATTTCTTGCACTTTGGGAGTCATGTTAAGGAAATCTGGTCCTAGGCCAACGTGATGAAGATTTGGACCTATTTTCTCTTCTATTAGGTGCAGAGTCTCTGGTCTGATTTCTAGGTCCTTGATCCACTTTGAGTTGAGTTTTGTACAGGGTGAGAGATATGGGTTTAGTTTCATTTTGCTGCATATGGATTTCCAGTTTTCCCAGCACCATTTGTTGAAGAGGCTGTCTTTTCTCCATTGCATGTTTTTGCCTCCTTTGTCAAGTATGAGATACCTGTACTTATTTGGGTTTGTCTCTGTGTCCTCTATTCTGTACCATTGATCTACCTGCCTATTTTGGTACCAATACCATGCTGTTTTTGTCACTATTGCTCTGTAGTATAGTTGGAGGTCTGGTATTGTGAAACCCCCTGCTTCGCTCTTCTTGCTAAGGATTGCTTTAGCAATTCTGGGTCTCTTATTCCTCCAAATGAATTTCATGATTGCTTGCTCTATTTCTATGAGGTCCATCATTGGGATTTTAATTGGAATTGCATTGAATTTGTATAGCATTTTTGGAAGTATGGCCATTTTGACAATATTAATTCTGCCTATCCAAGAACATGGGAGATCTTTCCATCTTCTCAGACGCTCTTTAACTTCTTTCTTTAGTGTTCTGTCCTGGCTATTCTTTAACCAAGGTCTTATGTTTTTTAGCCAAGGTTTTCTTGCTCTAAATTCAGTGATCATTCCATGTATATTTGATTTTGAAAGACTTAGATTTTTTAACCATACAGAAAAAATGTATTACTATGTTGCACATACAGGCAACCACGAATGTGAAGGGAGTTTGTGTTCTGTGCACAGATGTCCCTGTCCCATGCCACCATAGTAAGAACAAACACCCCGGGGGTGCCTGGGCCAGACTCCCACTTTCCCAATCATATTTGGTCCCAGAGTAGCCAGGTCAGCACACAGGACACTATTGTTCTAATAAATATTTATAAATCCTCAATAGTCATAGAAAGTTATCTGGATTCAGATATTTCTTCTGTAAACAAAATTTCTTTAAGATTCTTGAATTTTGTATTTTATTTGTTCTTTATTATTATTTTATATGAGTTATCCTTAGGAACACTCAACCAAGATACTTTAGATGAGTGATAATCAGGTTTTCTAAACAACATTAAAAACACACCAATCACTTTAAACATCCTATGTATTCTATGCAGACTATGAAATTTTAATGTTGACCACTAAGCCTCCTCCGCAGTGAATGGCTGAGCCATTGCCTATGTCCAAGCCCAGTGGACACCTTTGGCCCTTTTGTACTAGGCATGTTTCCATGGACCCCGCCACTGCCTTTGATTCCTTATCTAGTCATCGCCACCTTTCAAGACATCTTTGATTCTGAGATAAACCCTTGGAAGCCTTTTCCTTTTCCTTCCAAAGTTCATCTCTGAGTTCTTTCCTTTTTATATGGTTATAGGTATAAGCACTGGTCTCCGACTGCCAATCACACCTCAGATCCTTAGCAACCGTGTGATTGGGCATGGACAAGTTCCTTTTCTCTCTGTCCAATATGAATGTTAAAAGTTCTTCAGAAGCTTGCTGTGCAGTACAAATAGAAGCTGACAACAATATACAGATCATTTCCTGATATCAATAATTGATCAATTATAAATAAGTAATCAATTATTGTTAGCTTTTATCCTAACCCTGCCTTTTTTCTTATCCACTTCTTCCTACACATTAATTCTCTGCAGTTTCTCTTTGGCAATCTTGCCCTCACTATTTCTCCTCCTACACACTCCACACAAGGTGTAATTCTTCCTGGTCATCTCTTAAACTCACAGCCTGATATCTCTGAAGTGTCAACTATGAAATTAGTGCTTTGCAATACAATTTTATTTTTTTTTTTTTGCTTCACAGTATAATATATTCTGTACCTTCAACTTATTGCATAATTGAGACTTTTTCAGAATGAACAGTAGAGAAAGAGGATCACTCTCCTTTTCTTGTATAGTGTTCCCTTTTTTTTTTTTTTTTTTGTTAGAATGTCCCCACAAGCAGGGCTCAGTGACACATGCCTGTTATCCCAGCAACTTGAGAGACTGAGGCAGGAGAATTGCAAGTTCAAAGCCAACCTCAGCAATTTAGTGAAGCCCTAAGCAACTTATCAAGACCCTGTCTCAAAATAAAATTTAAAAGGACTGGGGATGTGGCTCAGTGGTTAAGTGTCTCTGGGATCAATGCCCAGTATCAAAAAAAAAAAAAAAAAAAAAAGAATGTACCCCCATGCCTAGGCTCTACCAGGTACTGTGTACTTTGTGAAAGTTATATCAAAATACGTAGGAACTTCATTCTTGTTTCCCACAAGTGATTTAAAATTATTTCACAAAAGTTATTGACTTAATAAATATTGGCACTTCAAAAACAACATTTTGATAATCTAACAGTAAGTTGGATCTATTAAACCTAGGCAGGAAGAAGTTCACATTTTTTCAAACGTTCTGCTTCCCAAAATATTGCACATGGTATGTTGGACATCCTTTCTGAAGTCTAAAACCTCTTGTTAGACTGGGGAATGACCCCTCACCCACTCCACCATGGTCCTGTGAGACAACTGCCCATTCCATGATGGCAGAAGAGGGCCCTTGGCTTGACAAATCACACATCACAGGTGTACCTGCCCTACTCTGGGCCTAAGGAGTGGGCACCTGGAGGACTGAGCCAGAGCAGGGTGAGTAGAATCCGTCCATCAGGCACAAAGAGAGGCTGCTATGGTGGAGGCTGCAGTCCTCTCTTTCTCTGGGATAGGGGACACTGGTGATAGGCTTGCTTTCTTTCCCACCACTTAAAGGAAGACTTACATGACAGGAGAGAATTAGGTCAATGTGCAAAGAAAAACAGGCTAAAAGAGTCAAGAGCCAAGAAGGGATATAGGGATCTAGAGAGAGAGAGAGGTATTTGGTGACATTATTTGAGCATCAGAAAATAACTATGTCTGAACATCCTCAGGCAGAAGGCTATCTCATTCACCACTGCATCACCATACTTGGCATACAGTAGGTGCTCAGTTAACATTTGTTGAACAGTTAAATTCCTGTTAAACAAGCCAGTAGATATTCCTCTCATTGGAGAGAATTATTTCCATCTCTTGGAGTGGAAGGTGCTCAGACTCAGGCCCCAGCACAGGTGAATCGTACATTGCCCTTGAGTGTCCTTATCTCTGCCTAGCGGACTTGTAGGAGCAACCCAAAACATGTGGAAGTGACAAGTGAGCAGTGAATGCATTTTTAGAAAGACAGGAAAATAGTAAAATAACAGACTTTGTTGTCAAATTGTGGAGGAAAATACAAAGCCGCTCTTGGAGTGTTTTGTAGACATCTGTCTATTTACGAAGCTATTGGAAGTGGGCATATGGGGGAATGCTAGGTGCTATTGACTAATCAGCACCACTTTTGGTTTAGGTGTATTTGTACCAGTAAAGTGTCACACTTGATTAGTTCATTGTATCTGGGATTTTTGTTTTTCTTTAGTTAGTCTCAATCTAAAAAATGAAGTGGTGTGCTAACAGAGACTTGTGTGCACTGCCCTGTAGTCAGAGATGAAGTTTAGAAGCACCTTAAAGCATTTAAAGCATGTTTCACACACTCCTGGTTCAGTTGTGTTTGGAGTGTGGTGTGGGTATTGCATGTTTGGGATGTACCCTAGTGATGAAGTCCTACTAAAAACCTGCTCAGGATACCCCAAGCTAAACTCAACACTTTTAAATTATTTAACTTTATTTATTTATTTTTGAGAAAGGGTCTTTCTTGCAAAATTGTCCAGGCTAGTCTCAAATTTGAAATCGTCCTGCCTCAGCCTCCTGAGTCCCTGGAATTACAGGCTTATGCCACGATGCCTGGTGAGCTCAACACTCTTGCCACCCCTTAAGGAAAAAGGACATGTTCCTTTTCTAGAGGCTGCTACCCTTCATTTTATTTCTTCTCAGCCATGGGCTGCCTGCACAGTGTTCTTTCTTTAGTTCATTCAATAAATAATAATTAATTGCCTAACATTGCCACTGGACCCTCCCTTAAGGAGATCCCGTTCAACTGGAGAGAGACAGACTTGTGATCAGGGAGAGCTAATGAAGTGTGACACGTGCTAGGACAGAATCATGCGTAGGTACAATAAGGCACAAAGGGCAAAGTTACTCTACTGCAGCATGTCACAATCACAGGCAATCAACTGGAGTTTGGAAATGTGCGGGTGTCTGATGACCTAAGACTTGGCACAGCAGTGTGTCGCTCACACCTGTTGGATATTTATCTCTGAGGTGACTCTAGAATGTGTTGGGTCAGACCTACTGGCTAGTCAGGACATTATCTCAGACTGACCTCGTCTCTTCACCCAGCACAGAGCTTTTTCTCTATTCCTAGGCCTTATAGACACTTTTCCCTGGTTTCATGCTTTTGTCCCTTGCCCCTGGGAACTACGAGTACCATCAGACCAGGACTAGGCACTGCGTGAAAGGAGGAGGGGCTGATGGACTTGAAAGGTATTTATATTCTTCTTCTTCCTGTTTTATGTTATGCTCAGATGTGCACATTACATTCTCATGTAAACCAACCACCACCACAAAGATACTACCCTTAGTTTTCAAAAGAAAGTCACTTCATGTGTTCCACAGGTTGCAATTTCGCTCTCTTCCTCTCTATGAAATAAGCTGTTGCTATTTTTGTTTGCTAATTTCTATCATACCCCTTCCCCTTCCTTCTTGGTGTTCATCTAGAAAAGAAATTAATCATGTCACTAAATGGTCTATATGTTGATCAAGCATGGTCTTTGGACAGATTTTTCAATTTATGCTAAATTTCAGTGACAACTTATCAGCTGTCACCCCGATCAGAGGATATTGACTCACCTCCAATATCCCAAGAGGAGGAACAGCCCAGGCCACAGGTCTGACATCTTTTGTATAAACAAAAGTTTACTGTGTAAAAGGGTTTATCCCAAGCCCACCTTCCCTGTTAAGAGTTTCCTAACGATCTAGGCCATTGAACACTTTCTTTCTTGCACTTGTATAGCATTCTGTGTATCACACAAGTTATATTTATATAGTCTTATATTCTGACGTTATATGAGGTCTTTCATTCATTTACAAGGCATTAATGGTTACTCTGTATGCTAGGAACTGTGTTCGTTCTACAAAACATGAATAAGCTAAATTGCAGAAAACAGAATATAATGAAATAAGTAACTGCAATTTACAAATGTACACAGTACTTTGCAAATCCAGCAAATGTGTACCTTACTCTTTGCCCTCCAGATTGACCTATGCAAACTTTGGAGCAGCAATCTTCCCATTCCTTACCTCAGACCTTGACCATCACCTCTAAGAAGTTGCTGTAGGCTTGTGAGATTCCAGGGGCCCCACACAAATCAGCTGTCACTTTGAAAGTTAGCATAAATTGAAAATCTGACCAAAGACCACAGTGGGTAGAAGCTGGGCATGCTTCTTGCTCTTTATTGGCTCAAGTTTTCACTCATCAGCAAAGACAGGACACTGGGTTAGGAGCTACTTCCCCAGTGTCCATATTTGCTGAGAGACTCCTTTTTTCCAGTTTCTTTCATGTGGTGCCCTGAGGTACAGCAAGGTATGGAATGATAACCAGAAGCTGTGATGCATTTCATCATGTGGGTTTGGGGTCAGCTTTGTGACCCAGCTGAGAAGCACACTGCAAGCTACAGTGGTGTTTGGGACCAAAGTCCTGTTAGAGACTCACAGCATTCCCTACATGTCTATATACTCCAAAAAACCAAAGGCAAGGGTGGCTGCGGTTTTCTGTGGCTCTGAGGATTCCAAGAGCCCCTTCGGTAATTCTGTTAACATCTTCCCCAATTGCTAACACTGGCCTTGGGGGTAGAGATTGATCTCGAATTTCTTTTATATTACCTAAATAACAAACACAGAGTTAGATGCATAATGGGGGCTCAATTAAAAAGACAATACTACTTGGTAGGTGGAGAAATTCTCTATTTTTGTATATTAATTTAATTTCAATTATTATGAGATGTTCTAAGATAATATTTCTTAAAAGAGTTTTATGAGAAAAGATAGTATAATCTGCTAAGATAAAGATAGAATTCTGACAGGATAAGGAGTCATGAAAAGCTCCTGTTCTCATCCCTGGCTGTGTCAGAATCACTTATGTGGCCCTTTGAACACTGGGACCAAGATCTTTCCTAAATATTCTACTTCAGGAAGGTGGTTGACATCTACCAACAGGACTTTTCAAAGACTCCATAAACAATTGTTTTTAAAGTTTTTATTTGAAAAAACCCCCTAAGTTACTAAGGCTGGCCTCAAACTTGTGATCCTCCTGCCCCAGTCTCCCAAGTCACTTGGATTATAGACATATGTCACCTTGCCCAGCCCCATGTGTAATTCTGATAAATGGCTAGAACTGCAGGTCATTGTCCTAAATTTAAAAAGAAAGAAAGAAAAGAAGGAAAGGATAAACTAAAGAAAGAAGGAAGAAGGGAGGAGAAAGCAAGAAAATAAATCAATCTAGGATTGATTATACCAGACATGCACTGGAAATGAGTCTGGTGTTTCACCTTTGTCAATTAAAAAAAGTTAAAATTGTTCTTAGTAAGACTACAGGGTCTCACTAACCTTTGGAACTTTGTTTGGAGTTTTCATCAGAGGTAATTTAAGAGCCACCAAAGATAATCATTCTTATTACTTAATGCTATGTACACAGAGCTTGTTATTCTTGTTTATTTTTTTAAAGATCGATCATCAACCTAAGACAGAAATTTGGTCAGAGGAAATTATTTCATCCTTCAGCTCCTGTTCTCTGCCCCTATAGTGACTGCTGAACAAATGAACGTTATCTAGAGAAGGTGGAAGGAGCCAGTGAGGATTCTGCTTCAGACGAGGCCAGATCAGCCTTTGCACCTGCCCGTGATCTCACTATTGCAGGTGACAGAGCTGGACTCAAACCCAGGTGAGCCGCTTCCTAGTCCTCGACTCCTCTTCTCCTGCCACAGGCCTCACTCTCCTCCAAACGACTGTCAGTTGCTCCCAATGTTAAACCCATCCTTTGAGAATATTATCAGCCTCTGCATAGAATGTTAAAAATAATAACGTCACAGAGGGTTTAAAAGCAGTTCTCAAAGACTAGTTGACAAACATACTTCAAGCAATGACAACATGTACAGGTGGGAGGCCTCCCATAGGAACCATTTTGAAAGGGACAATGTGTGTTTCTACATCTAAGTTCTGATTGCTTTAAGGTCAGCCTTGGGTTTCGTACTTCCAGGTCACACAGGGTTATGGTCTACTCACGGTTGCTCCCGTGAAAGACGCTCATGTGCCTGGGTTAGTTTGCTGACTTCTGTCAGGTGATCACTCACTGGACAAAGGTGATTGTCTCACTGGACGAGTTTGGCTGAAATCACCCTATAACCCAAAACCACTGGCAACAAAACTTTGATCTATAATTAGTGTCTGTTTTCGTAATCATATGCTTTTGGATAGCATTGCCTACCTAGCTGCCTTTTGTAAGCTGACTTGTAGCACCAAGAGAAATTGTGGTTTTCAAATGTAGTCTTACTACAGGCCCTTTTGAAGCCACCACTGAGAAAACAGCTATAATATTACACATTCTTAAAAATCAGATGGCACAAGAGGGCTGGCCACTGTGGACAAGCCTCCCTTCAGCAATAAGGGAACTATTGACTTTGGTTCATTTAAAACACTAACTTTTTTCACAATAGTATTTTTGCTGCTATCACGTCCTCAAATAGAAGATAAGACAGAATTCTGACAAACAATGAAGTGGATCAAGTGAAAATTTCCCCCAAGTGATATTGAGTAACTTTATTCAAAACAGTTTCTTTGGATAAAAGAGAAAAAATGAGTATAAAGTTTGAAAAAGGAAAAAAGATTTTCACAGAGATCATGGTTTCTTTGCTGATAGGACCCAAGTAGGAGTGAAAATAGATCTCCTTGAAACACACAGCATGGATGTAAAGCTTGCTTTAGATTCTGGGCAGCTCAGGAGACTCAGTCTGCTTCTTTTCAGCCTGTTCCTTGTCCTCTAACAATGTCTCCCTGGAGTACAGCCCAAACGTGGAGGATTCTGGAGGGTGGGCCAGTGCATACTTTGGAATAACCTGGCAGACAGAAAGGGTTGTTTCCTTCTTGGAAAGTTTAAATTCTTTCCTTTCAGAGTAATAAACTCTGCTGAATATCTCTCCACTGTCTTGCTTACCTTCAGTATGCTCTTTTTGTGCAAAAGACACTTGATAGAAGTTTTAGCTTGGAGTGACACTTCACTTCTTCAACATCTGCTGAGTCCCAAACTGAAGAAGATGCTACATGATTCTCAAGAAGATAAAATGCAAATATCTGATTTTCTCCCCATTCGTCTCAAAAGACTTCCAGTACATTTCAAGTTTCTGTACATCTTAAAATAATGTATCTTGTACTGCAGAACATATATCTTGATTTAAGTTGCTTAGTTATTAAACAGTGAACTTTGAAGCTCAATTATAGATTGGAGGAAAATACACTATGCAGAATTCACAGGGGACAGTTAGAGGAGAGGAATGGAACTTCTTAAATGCGGTAGTTAGTTTATGTTTTGTAGCAAGCAATCATGTGTGCAATTTTGCAAGGTGATGCCACTTTGGGGGTGGTATGGGAGGTGAAGTGAAAGTCCCTTCCCCTGTTGTCACCTCTGGCAAGGTTCTGCAAGCACCCTAATGTCTAGAGGTGTCAGGACACTGTTCATTGTGTCAAGAAAAGAAATCTGCCTGCAATGTGCACGATCGTGTGAATGAATATTCAACACCTCCACTCAGATTCACAGCTAATGATCTGGAGTTTGATTTTTCAAGGGCCAATTGTGCGGCCTCTTTATCTTTCATGCTGCCTTTCGTTTTAGCAGTTTCATTATTTGTTCGCACCTCCCAGAAGAGAAGTGGAGAAGGAAGATGAAACAAATTCATCAACTTTTCCCAACTCCATCCTTCTACTGGTTCTCTGATTCCAAGATAGGTTGTGGGAAAGCCAGGAGGGCTCAGGAGAGCTGTCTTCTCTGTGCCATCAAAAACCACACAGCACACAGTTCCTTCCAGTAAGGACTCGTGGTATCATTTTCATATAAAAAGGCAGCAGCCTAAGTAAATATTTTACCATGGCATTGCAAAAAAAAGGAAAGAAAAAGAATAGAAAAAAGCCTGGCTAAAAATAAGGCCACTTATCTGAGGGTTTCAATGACCTAAGTGGTGAATATCATCAGAGATGCTCCAACACCGTGCAGATACACCTCAAGTTGTAAGTAACTACTGAGTGACGCACAACTGGACTGGGTCTGTTGCCTCATTCAGCAGACAGCCTGACACTAGGGGCATGGAATTAGGTTGTTTTTAATGGCCATCATAGAATCTGCTGGTACCATTAAGATGGTAGAGCATCTTAGTGGGCATTTGAGACCAGGGCCATATAGCAGGACCAGTGCTTCTGATGCTGTGTAAGTGTTGACATGAGAAACTGAACATACCTCGGCACAGCTTGTGTTGACTGGGGGCAGTTTAAGGAACACAGGGCCCCTAGGTCAGTTGTGAAATAGACGAAGCTTCGCTCACACAGACCCATTTTGCTTTGGAATCCTCTTTTGCTCCGCTGGTGTCATGGCACTCCTTCCTCATTGAACCTGACTCCTATCCCAGCAAAAGAGGAGTAGGCAATCCATCAGTGTGAGATCCAGGCCACAAGAGACACACTAATCTCTTCTACCCCTTTCCATTGCCCTCAGTGTCTAGTGCCAGCTTCCTACTGAGACCTCCATAGTGTCTCCTCCGCCTTCACCTTCTCCTCTCTACCTCCTTCCCAACCACACTACAGTGCCGTAGTCCCTCAAGCACTGCTCTCTATGCCGTTGGGCTTTGAGCAACTGGTTCCCCATGCCTGTGACACTTTTGTTCCTTATGCATCTATGCAGCCTTAGTGGTTTCCTCCAGGCAGCCTGCCTTGACCCCCAGGCTAAACCAGTTCTATTTCTCAAACCCTTGCCCAAAGCTTCTCCTTTGAAAGTTCTCAAGTCATTGTTACCTTTGGGTGATGTTGTGTTCCTTCTAGGCTGTAAGCCTGAGTCTCTTAACCCTAATCAGAACAGATAGACATGTTCATGGCCACATCCCCAGCAAGCCTGGGATGTAGTTCCAAATACGTATAGCAAGTACTAAATACATTATTTGAGGAGTGAATGATTTAATCTGGTTCAGACATATGCACCAATATCAATCTGTACAGAGTCTAATATCCTTAAACTCCTCAGGAGGCATTCTGGTTTTTATCCACACCAGTTGCTCTAATAAGGAGAACAGACCAGGGACCAACTCTGTTGGAGACCTGCATGGGAGATGCCCAGGCCCCAGGGCACATTGAGCTTCTTGAGCCTTTACTACCAGGTATGTGTCTGCACCTGAGCTATACCCATTCTGTTCCTTTTTGCTCTCCTCTGTGCTAACCTGTCCTGTATTTATGTCTCCAAAATTTCAGCTGAGAGTTCAGAATCCATTCTTAGTGTGGTCATTAAGTTTGCTTTCCTTCCACATCTCCCCAATTGAGCTGGGTTTCACCTTATATCCAGGTAGTTATTTTACAACCAGTCATCCATAGTCCTCCTTTATGCCAGTCTAAGCTGCAGATGTCCATCTTTGTGACTGTTGGCATCTCCAAATCTTATACCAAACATGCACACACACACACACACACACACACACACACATATACCATTATGAAATGGGTATTATTACTATGATCATTTCTATCCAACAGATGAGGAAACTGAAGTAAACAAAGAAGTTCAGGAACTTGCTCAAGTTTAGCAACTAAAGCCAGGATTTAAACCCAAGTGGTCTGGTTCCAGAATCCATACTCTTCAGAACTACACCTTCTTGCTTCTCATGTATTACACATGACAATTGGTGTGAAACAATTGTGGTGATTGTTGCCCTAATCACATTGTTTTCTGGAAAAATTGTCCCTCTTAGTGTCTAATAAGTGAGCAACAAAGCATATGACCTTGTATTGTGTGGCCTCAAGTAAATTGGCAACCTATGAGTACCTGACCCAGGAGACCTGATCCTTATGCCAGCCAGTGAGCTAAGATTTTGGTCTTACTTAAATGACAATTTAGAACAATCATATTAGAAAATCTGGAATTGGGGAAAATGAGCAATTCGGGCTGATGTTAGTGGATGTCAGATGAGCAGTCACGTTAAGTATAGAGCTGGATAGTTCCATGTTGAATCTTGTGAAAGATAAATAAGTAGAGAGCTGGTTGAAGTATAAGAGCAGAGCACAAAGTCAGATGCAGCTTTTGAGAGACAGTCCACGTGGCACTTATGATCTGGAGAAACGAGTTCCAGTTTCTGACTTTTCTAGTTTACCATATCTGGGATTTCTGCTCTCTGCATCCAAAGGAGTCGTGACAAGAATTCTTTTCTCTAAGACTTCTGGTTCCCAAGAGCCCCAGTGAGCCATTTTAGATAAGCCCAAAAAGAGAAGGAAGAAACAGGGAACTCCGTGCCGTGCCGGGAAGAGAAGCCGCTGGTGGTGCTGAGTGGCTGCACCATCACGTGTGATGCTTGGGAGCTTCTATCACTTTCTCAACCTTCCCCAGGGATGATGCTGACTGTCTGGCCAGCATCTGGGAAGCATGACTTGTCAAGGTTGAGTACCTCTAAGCATTAGAGATGCAGACCAAGGTGCCCAGTGGCCCAGTGTTTTTCTGAATATCCAGAGCTATGTAGCAACCAATTTCTATTCAGCCTAGGCTGAAATAGCGACATAAAAGTGAAAGTCTGGTGTTGAGTCTTTCTCAGAGATTCACTGAGGGACAGGTAGGAATAACACAGTAAAGGCATTAAAATAATGTGCTGTGCCTCATGAAGCCAATTTTCTTTAAATCTTCTCTTTGGATCCTACCACAACCCTATACTCCTCTAGTCACTAACCTTTGATAGTTTTATATTCTGAACTTAAAAAAATGTTTTATCTCCCTCTCTGCTTGTATTTTTATTTAAGAGTAAATCCAATATGGAGAGCCTTGTAAAGTCACACAAAGAAATTTGGACTTCATTCTTAAGGTAATAAAGATATGGCAAATATTTGAGCAGAAAATAACATGGTTGAATTTATACTCTGAAAATGTTACCTGGCTACAGGGTGCATAATGGACTGATGGAGGGGAAGAATAGAGGCAGAGACTCAAGTAGGGAGTTTGCTGTGATAATTCAGCAGGGAAAAGACGGCAGCTTGAACAGGGCAATGGAGCTGGAATGAGAGAAGAAATAAAACAGTGAGTGCTCAAGTATCTACCTGACATAAGCAATGGGGGAGATGGTGTTTCTGCAAAGGATCTACTTCCAAAGAATATCTAAACCATGCAACTCAACTATTTTTGGAGGAATAACTATTCTTAATTATCACAAATGCTTGAGAAGAGAAGAAAAGGAGAAATAAAGGAGAAAGCTTTTGATAATGAAGTTACTGGGCAGAGTTGTGCAGTGACACTCAGCTTCCCAAGGCACTCAGAGAGGGGTGTAAATTAGGACTCTAGCTTTAACATACACTGCTTGCACATTCTAATTTACTTTGCCTTACTTCCAGGATTAAACTTGGCAGAACTTTCATATCACTATAAGAATTTAAAGAACCTTATAAAAGGTTTAGGACTGTCATTCATTGTCTCCCTTTTCATTTATTACTGAGAGTGAGTCACATAATCAAATATTGTATGACCGATCTAATGATTATGAATCTTTTACCTACGAAATGTTGAAAGAGACTGAATAAATTCTTTCATTGGAATAATTCAGCTTAAAATATCCAAATGAAGAGAGAAAGAGTTCTAGCAGAATTTCTACATCTGAATTTTTTTACAATTGCATAAATTAAAAATTTTTATACTCAATATAATTCACTATTAAAACCTCATTAAAACTATGCTTTCTTAGTTTTTTAATTTTAAGAAATAAGCTCTGTGAATATGTAGAATTGGATTTCCCATTGTAGACTCACATTTAACAGTTCAATTTTGACATCATCTCAGCATTTCTATACAATTTTCAAAGGTAACTGAATTCCTAGGTATGCTCCTTATAATTATTATCATTGGTTTAAAAAATTCCCATAACACCCACACACTTTCAAAAATAAGATTAGGTAGATAATAAGAGAAGGAAAAGATAAGCCACAGACTGGGTGAAAATATTTGCAAATCAAAGATAAAGGACTTGTATCCCAAAGATGTAAAGAACTCTCAAACCTAGTAATAAGAAAATACATAATCCAATTAAAAACATGCAAAGATTTAACAATTCACAAAGAAAGATACGTGGCAAATATATACCTGAAAATATATGCAATATCATCAGACATTGAAGAAATGTAAATTAAAACTACAATGAGCTATCACTACACATGTGTTAGAATAGCTAAAATTAAAAAGACAACATTCCAAGTGTGGGCGAGGATGTAGAGTAACTGAAATTCTCACACACTGCATGTAAAATGGTACAATCACTTTGGAAAAGAGTTTGGTAGTTTCTTAAAAAGTTGAACACATATCTCCTACAAGACCCAGTCCAAGAGAGGTCAAAGTTGATGTCCACATACAAAGGTTGATGGGCAAATGTTCATAGTGACTTTAGTTGTGATGTTCATAGTGGCTTTAGTTGTAATAGCCCTGATGTGGAATCAATTGCAGGCAAAGTTGAAAAAGAATTATTCTGAGAGTGAAAAGCCAGACCAAGAGAAATGCACCTGGGGATTCCAAGTCTGTAAAATCTTAGAAAATGCAGACTATAGTAGGGGCAGAAAGCAGATCAGTGTTTTCATAGGGATAGCAGAGCAGGGGGGAAGGAAAAGGAACAAGGGTTGTTATTAAGTGATGCAAGAAGATGTGGAGGGTGATGGATATCAAAACTTATTAAGTCTTACACTTTTGTGTAGTTTATTATATGTCAATCATGCCTCAATAAAGCTGCTAATGAAAAAAATCGGTAGATGTGGTCAATATTTGTAGTTTAAGTGGAGCCTGAAGAACAATCAATATTTAGCCAAGATGGTATTTAGAGATCAGGAGTGTATAATAAGTTAGTGATGATGCCCTGAAAATGTGAGTTCAATCTTCAAATAATGCCTGACATTTTTCATAGCTACCACAAGGAAGTTTCCTGATTTATTTTTATTTCATCTTTACTGATTTGTAAACAAGGTGTATTTATTTTCTTGGTGACCAATGAAATCCTAGCCATTTCCTCCCTAGAATACTTTTAACCATAAAAGCTCTGCCTTTCATGTTCTAGGATGTTCCACTACAGAAAAAAAAATTTATATATATATGTATATATACACACATATATATATATACACATATATATATAATATATATACACATATGTGTGTATATATACACATATGTATATATACATAGATATAAGCTTGATTCAGAAATCTCATGTATCACATATCTCACTGGAGTTTTTGAGATGGCTGCAAATGAATTTTCCCATGTCTACCTGTTTTATGGTATTATTTAAACAAATCATCATTTCTTCATTGGTCCTTGAAGATAACATTTAAGTTTAATCATCCTCATATATGAGCCACAGTCAACATAATAACAAAAAGAAATAAGAAAAAAATAAAGGCACTATATTTTAGCATGCTGAGATTTAGTTTCCAAAATAATTGAAATATAAAATTTGATGACACACTATCTTGTTCATCAATGCTTAAAATAGCTTTTGAAGAGAAACACCACAGATTTCTAATCCAAGATAATGATTGAACGTGTACATTCGCCTAAACTCCTTCCTAAGAAATGACCATTAAAAAGTAAAAAGGAAGAAAAAAAAAGAATAAGCCTATAAGAGTAAAGAGAAAGAGAATAACTTATGAGCATATGAAAGACATCTGGAGACTGGAAAAAGCAAGCATGAGGTTGGCAGGAGAAGCAGCCCTGGACAATACGAATGAAAAGACTCCAGGGGAGGTGTGAGCCAAGACTAATATGGAGCCCCAGGGAGGCTCTGGGCTCTGCACCTGCAGTTACAGAGGACAGCGTTCAGGAATGGGCTTGAAAACTGGGGACTTCATTAAAGATCTCTTTAGAGAGCAGTTGTACCCATCCCTTACCTTCACTCTGAAATGCAGAATGATCTGCTTACAAACCTCCTTGACATTTATTTCCATGCTCTTTCCTAAAGCAAAGAAACAAACCAAGATTCTTTGAATGGCAGTTCATGCCACAGAGTGAAGTTTCCCTAATTTTGGAAGCCGAAAGTCACCCACACTCTTGTCAATCATTATACCCTTTCCCTTGGTCTAAATATAAACAGGAAACCAACAATCATGGAAAGAATGGGTAAAATCAATGGCACAAAACAGAAGGATCAAAATGAACAGTGTTCAAAAAGAATAGAGAGGGCAGAGGAAAGGAAAGATGGTGGAAAGAGACAGACATCATTACTCTATGTACATGTATGATTACACGAATGTGTGAATCTACATTGTGTACCAGAGAAATGAAAAGTTGTACCCTTTTTGTGTACAATGAATCAAAATGCAGTCTGCTGTCAAGTGTAACTAAATAGAAGAAACAATAAAAAATACTATATATAGTAAAAAATAAAAAATAAATAGAATTTGGGAAATAAGAGGGAACTAGTTAAAAATAAATGCAGAATAAATAAATGAATGCAACCCAGAAATGGATCACAGCAACTATGGAATAATAATATGATCTACAGTAGTCTTTCAGAAAAGAGGAACAAAAACTAGAATGTAATGCTGTTGTCAAGAGGAGCTAGTAAATTAAGCCGAATGTGCTTGAATCTCACCTTTATCGCTTACTAGCTGCACAATTATTTTTTCTTTTTTTCTTTCTTTTTTTTTTTTTTTTGTGGTGCTAGGGATCGAACCCAGGGGCACTCCACCACTGAGCCACATCCCCAGCCCTATTTTGTATTTTTTATTTAGAGACAGGGTCTCACTGAGTTGCTTAGGACCTTGCTAAGTTGCTGAGGCTGGCTTTGAACTTGCAATCCTCCCGCCTCAGCCTCCCAAGCTGCTGGGATTACAGGCATGCAGCACTGCACCCGGCTGCGTGATTTTTTTAACCAGGTTCACTTAGTTTAAGTCTCAGTTACCTCATCTATAAAATAAGGATTTAAAAAATATATGTGTTCAGTCACCATGATGATGAAATTTGATGATTTACATAATCACAATTATACACAATGCTTGAGAGATGATAAACACGTTATTAGTTTTTCTCTTACTGAAAGGGTGAAGTTTTGTCATTCTCTTAATCTCCCCTATTGGATTAGTAAGTAAGACTAAGGATGGGAAAAAGACACCTAAGAAGAGAAACTTTCTCAATAAGTATATATTCAGTGAATCCCCAAACACAAACTATCAGATTCTGAATTGAAGCAAATTTCCTCTGGCTCACTTGGAATTAGCAAATCATGGACCAGAGGGGGAAATTAGAGTAAGGACAATAGACAATTAAAGAACAAGAGGTGAAGCATACAATTCAAGGATGTTTGTGTAGATATTTTATAGTGCTTTGTTACTTGGAAAGGATTTCAAAAGTGGTAATCAATTCACTTGTTTGGATATCAGTAAATACATGAAGATTCTTAAAATAGCAGCATATTCTGAAGTCTGCATTAATGTCATTGGAAGAAGATGATCTATTAATGGCTTAGGACAGTTATTACTTAGAGCAATTGGAATTCGTGCCATATATTTGGAGACAAGTTTCTTAGTTCAGCTTTCTTCTAGATCTATAGTTACACTCAGAAACTGAGAATAATTTATTGTTGTCAATCCTAATTTTAACTATGTATGATAGTAGTGGTTATTCATTCACATTGCATGCACTCAGATGTACAAAGAAATGCAGCTTCTGTATTTCACTGTAACTTTACAGACTTCCTCATGAGTCCCCACATTGTTGAGAACTGGGGGGCGGGGGGCAGTACGGGATGGCCAGCAGGTGCATACTCTGTTTACTCTGCAGATGTTAGTCCTGTCCATACATTTGCAATGAATCTTCAAATGACTCAGCTTTTGCTTGAATGCTCAGGTGTTCAGAAGTTACTTCTCTCTGCGGGCTCTCTCCACAGCCCTAGGGCCACTCAGTGGGGTATTCAAGCACTTCTGGACCCTTTAGGGTCAAATATGTGACAAGAGAAACCGCTGCCTATCTTTCAAACCTCATTGTGCTGCTGTTCCCATGCCATCTCCTCGCACCATCTTGGATGTACACCAAGATTTTTTAGTGGCTAGCATTTTTTAGGTATAGACTCTCCCACATAACCACTGGGAAAGTAAGAAATTTAGAAAACTCTTTCTGGACAAAATCTGGCTTATATGCCTATTGTCTCCTGAAAATCTTATTTGGATATCAGAGGCTAAATCTAAGCCTTTCTAGCAATTTGTATTTCTTCTATAGCATTCCTAACTCCTCCCAGGGCAAATGGGTACTTATGGGAAAATATAACAGAGGAAATCACATGAACACATTTCAAAAATATCCCCCATTTGAAGATACTGTTATTACTCCAAATTCAGGCAATTTTAATGGACAACATTAATTTATATATTAACTAAAAGGCTTCCAACTGCTTTTGAAAAAGTAAAGCAAAGACAGAGCAAAAAAAAAAAAAAAAAAAGAATTGTTAGTAGAATACAGAATTCATTCTCTTGTAGTTTTGAAACTAAAGAAATGCTTTGCTGAATATGGGACTGCTTAAAAAGCATTCCAGAATTCTGGTCAGCTAACTAGCTATTTGATGTTGGATGACCCATCATACCTTAAATTATTATTTTAAAACTATGTCCATATTCTTTCTTTAAAATTTGAAAAAAGAAAAAAACCTTTGCTTCTGTTTTTTGCCTTTTAGTCTTGCTAAGAATACCACATTGCCCCAAGCATGGCAATCATCTCCAACTCAATTGAATTCAAACCACACTTGCTGCACTCCTGGTAGATCCTGTGTTAGCCATCACAGCACACCAAGGCACAAACTGTTTCCCCAGGGAAATGTCTACATACTGTCCTCTATCTAACCAATCATGTAAACCCTTTCTTGGAACACGTCTTGTGTCTTCCTCTTGCTCCTCTTTTCTACTGTCACTGTCTTTTCCCATCTGAATCACAGTCATGGTATCACAATGACCTCCAACCTCCACCCAACCCTCCTCCTACATCATCATCTGAAGTTACTTCTTGACCCCATTATTGCTTTGCTCAATAAATGCTTACTGGATTTAATGAAGGTCTTCGATGCTCACATAGATGTCTGGGAACAGCCTAAGAACTAGATCCAGAAGTAAAGTGTGAGGGACATCTCTGAAGCCAATGGTATTTCATTCATCACTGCAGAAGTCACTGCTCACCCACTACCCCTGTTGGGTCATCACTGTCTGACAGCTGCAGAACCCTGGGCTGGGTGGATCCCTCACTGGAGCATTCTGGCGTTTTTTAAACTTCTTATTGTTATATGGATGCCCTTTGTTCATAATAACTTCTTCATGGTCTTCCCTTTAGTGTCTCAGGCCAATCACACATTTAATCTTACAAATGTGATGCCCTTGCCACTATTTTCATCCTTATGTGTCTTGAAACATTCAAAAAGCAATGCTAATGAGTGGTGGCACTTTTATTTTAAAAACTGCAGTGTAATGCAACATGGCATTTTCCTGACAGAAATGGAGTGAGGGAGGTGTTGAGTCTGGGCTCTAGAACCAATTGTTTTTCAGAAAAATTCCCACTTCGACCTCGCTCAGACGTGGTTCCTATGTGATCATGAAGAACATCAAATACCATTTAAATCTCTTCAGAAATAGAGTTGCAGTTGCTCAGATGGTACAGCTATTGGTAAATAGTTTGTTTATATTTCTTGAATGAGAGAAAGTCATGCCTGCTGGCTCCCTGGGTTGGTGTGGAAGAGAGTGGGGAAGAGTTTAAAGAGAAGCCTGCTCTTCTATTTCATAAAGAGAAATGTGGTAGAGAAAGATAAAGACAGAGATTGCTGAGGCAGAACAAGATGCTATTCCTACTGTCAGGTACCTTCTGTGGGTCCCACCAGGCAACTTCACTATTGAAGAGAGCTGTTTACTGTCCTTTTATATATGCTGATTCTTTCCTCAGTCTTTTTAAATACAGCTTTTAATACATGAGTAACATAAGTTTATACATGGAAAAAGTAATAATAGAGGTGAAGGAAAAATCAGCAAAATTGATCACTCTTACTTAGTCATTATCAACACTTTCTAATTTGTTTTTTCCTCTCATGTATATAGTATATGTCTGAGTAACTTTCTAGGTCCCACTAAATATTTGTTGGATAACTGGATAAGCTGACTAATTAATATTTATATGGGCATACAAGTCTTTGCCCTAGTATTTTTTCCACTTTAACATAACCATTTTCCTTTTCAATGTTGGTAGATAGTCAGTGCTCTCGGTTTTGATGGTTCTGAAATGTTTGTTGAATGGATATGGCACAATTTATTTAACAATTCCTATGTACTTGGGAGAGCATTCACATTTTTCTAACTTTTCTAATGTAGATCACACTGTGATAAACTTCCCCCATACAGCTTATTCTGTATTTTGTGGGCTACTTCTTTTGGATAGAGCAAACTTTTCCTATAAAGAGCCAGGTAGCAAACATATTTGGCTTTGCAGGCCAGATGGTCTGTCTCAGCTTTGCAGCTCTACTGATACATTATGAAAGTAGACATAAGCAATACATACATGAATGGGTATGTCTATGTTCAAATCAAATTTTATATGCAATGACATTTCAATTTAGTTTCCAATGCATCATGAAATGATACTCTTTTTAAAATTTTGATTTAGCTGTTTAAAACTGTAAAAAGCATTATTAGTTTGCAAGCTGTGCAAAACTTGGCAGCAGGCCAGAGGCCTGTAGTTTGCTGACCTCTGCTCCAGAGTCTAGGGTTTACTAAGTCAAAGGTTATGAGAAGTCAATAGCTCTCCAATAACAACCATCCAGTTCCTTGCTGGTGATGTTGATGTTTACTTTCAACCACGTTTCTTGACTGAGTTTGGGCATTTAAGTAGTGTACTGATCACAAGACCACATTATTATAAAGCAGCTACACAAAAGAACTCCCCTTGCAACATATTACCTCTGGTCAGTAACCATGTTCTTTAAAAATCCACATTAGAGTGGCAACCCTATAGACGGGGGTCATCTGGTCCCCCTCTGCTAAGGCCATTGGAAGTAAGAAAAGGCTGAGGGGCTCTCCAGGGTTTCATCATCTAACCTGAATACTTCTCAAACACATTTCATTCAGATTCTTCACTTGGGCCTGAGAACACTTGGCCAACTGCCACCTTCAAACACAAAGACAATTATTAATTTAATCTGTCTGCACTTCTTTCTAAATTGATGGTGATGAACAAAACTATTTCCTTTTGTGAATTGTGAAACTGAAGTATAAGGGTGCTTTTCTCTGATTCAGAGAACAGGAAAAATAACTCAAAATTCCATGTCCCCTGCCTCTAGGGCTGTCGTGATCACTGGCTGCATGGCATGGCACTGCATGAGGCACAGTGGCAATTAGTCCCACTCAGTTTTTAAAAATGTATTAAATTGTACCCTGAATGATTAAATTTCTTCAGGCCATAAGTATAAAATAAAAAATATTTAATTAGGACACAAAGAAGCAGGAGCAGTTAAAAAAATGGTGCTTTAAAATATCAAATTTACAGTTACCAGTCTCAAAATCTGGAAGGGACAGATTTACTAGACAGATTTACTAGACAATGTCTTGGTCAGGCCAAGAGCAGTGAACTTCCTTCAAAGAGAAAACCCCTTTCTCTAACTCTCTATAGATGGAAATGGAGATCCAAGATTTTGGTTTCCATTGCCTGCCAGAGTTTTTCTGAATTATTTCCTCATCATAAGGTATGAAGAATGTACACCTCCTATTCTTACTCCAATAGAAGCTCAGAATTTTTCAAATTAAAACACTTGTTCAAGAATTCTTTATATCCTGATCCTCTCCGCTCCTCATGTTCTAAATATGCTCTAATCATGCTCCTCATGTACTTTTAAATAGGATATTTGAATAAACCAGACAATAAACTATACACAAAGACACAGTCATTTCTTTTATGGGAATGTCATAGAAGCTAAGGTCAACATCATTCATGGCTGAGAGACATTAAAGGCTAGAGTGGTATCCAACTGAAACCAGTCCCAGGAGCAAGGAGGGGAGGAGGCTTGATGTCTTTGTCTTTACAGATGAAAGAATGACTGATCCTGACTCAAATGGGGCTGTTAATATTACAGAGGATACAGGTGAATTCAAAACAGCTTTGATCAACTTTTTAACGGTCAATCTTATAGAACCAGGATAGCGTTGAGTAAAGACAAATACAAAATGTACGACTAGAAAGAAAAAAGATAACCAAAAAATGCAAAGGACTGACTAGGTTTCAATACAATAGAAAAGAACTTGGTCTCTAAACCATAATTTGAGAACCTCTGCTCTCCAGGATGATCGATTCTTGTAGGTCTCTCTGTCTCAGTTCAGGTGTTCTTCATTGCTGTGTGAGCTGCTGCTGACTTTGCAGAGTGGTCTGCTTACCAAGTTTTGCACACATCTGAAAATTAAGATTCACTACACTCATGTACAGTCTTCCATTTCTGTTTTCTTTCCTTCCTCCCTCCTTCCCTACCTTCCTCCCACCCTTTCTTTCTTTCTTTCTTTCTTTCTTTCTTTCTTTCTTTCTTTCTTTCTTTCTTTCTTTCTTTCTTTCTCTTTCTCTTTGTTTTCACATATTTTTTAGGGCTGTGGGTATACCTCAGCACTTACCAAGCATGCACTAGGTCCTGGGTTCAATCCCAAGAGCAGGAACTATTTTTGCTCACCCTGATGGCCTTCGTGCTTAGCACAGTGGAGTTCAATAATATTTTTTATTGTGGGGTGTGTTAGGCACAATATTATTGATTTATAACAATATATATTTCATATATTACATATCTATGTAAATATACGAAATATATCTATATATAAAAAGATATAAACCTCTGGGTATCAGAGGTTCCACTTGTTTTCAAACTTCATCACTAGAAGAGGTGCTAGGGTTTGAATGTTTTTGTTCCCTCCAATATTCATGTTGAAACTTAATCCCCTCCAAAATCTCATATGATACTATTAAGAGGTGGGGCTTTTAAGAGGTGCTTAGACCATGAAGGCTGCTCCACTGTTCATGGGATTAAGTACTTTTAATAGGGGCTTCATGTAGAATTCTGTTAGTTTTCTAGCTTGTTTTTCCATTGTTGCTTGCTCTTCTGCCTTCTGTCATGTGAGGAAACAGCAAGGAGACCCTTACCAGATTTTGGGTTCTTGACCTTGGGCTTCATAGTCTCCAGAATTATAAGAAATAAATTTCTGTTCTTAATAAATTACACAGTCTCAAGTATTCTATTTTTTCCATAGCACAAACAAAGATAAATGGAAAGATTTTTCTCACTTATTCTTGTGCTAGGCATTTACCCAATTCTACCTGTTTTGTTTCTGGGGCTTCAGAGACATTTCAAATTAACTTAACAATTGATAACAATTATCATGGGGAAGGTATTAATTATGGTTCTCTTGGTTAGCAGACACACACACACACACACACACACACGCACACACACATGCTGCCTTCTTAAGAATAATATTGAGTCTTACTTCCCACCTATGTTAGTCAGCTTTCCATCACTATAATAAAATACCTGAGATAATCAATTTATAAAGAGAAATGGTTTTTTGGCCCACATTCTTGGAGTTTCCAGTCCATGATTGGTTGACCCTGTTACTTTGGGGCTGTGGTGATTAGCACATCATAATGAGAGCAGGTAGCAGAGCAAAACTGCTCACTTCATGGCTAGGAAGGAAAGAGGAAGAGACCTGACTCTCACAGTCCCCTTCAAAGGCACACCACCAATGATCTAGAGACCTCCAAAGTTTCACCTCCCAAAAGTGCCTCCCTGGAACAAGCCTTTGACACATGGGCCTTTGGAAGACATTTCAAGTTCAAATTGGGGCACCATACCACCTTTAATTCTTAGTTCATTCAGATCTAAACCTGCCCTTTCTCAAGAAACGTCTGCTTTCGATTTCTTCATACTGTGGTGCTGCTATGGCTTTATTTGCATGCAAAGTTCCAATGTTCCAAACCTTGTGCTTTCTGGGTTCTCTTGGTTAGCAGACACACACACACACACACACACACACACACACACACACACACACA
>JAJEJO010035262.1:0-18358 GCA_020662805.1 Glaucomys volans
CATTGGAAGATGTGAGGTGACAGATCTAGCAGCCACTCTGCCCTGTGCCAAGTATAGAACTAAGCGTGCAATTGGGCGCATGGAGGTCAGTGCATGACATTTACCTGACAGGGGAGACCCACTCGACAGGGGCAAAGCCACTGAGCGTATGCTGCTGAGTGTACACGAGGCTACATTTTGAGGAATGCCAGGGATGGCTGTGTCCCTAGGCAGGTGACCTCCCCTACATCTACCCTATGGAAGAGGGAAGATGCCAAAGTTCCCTTCAGCTGTGACAAAGAGCCTTGGTTACATGTATGAATATGTCACAATGAATTCCACTACTTTATATGATTATAATGCATTGATTGAAAAATAGAAATAAATATCTAGATGACTTTTTTAAAAAAGACCTGGGTTTTAAGTTCCAGAATCATTGTGTTGCAGGCTGGGCTGAGTCCTTGCTTGTCTGGTACACCCTCTCCCTCAGCAGCCACACCATACTCCATGCCTCATTGACCCTTTTGCCCCTCGCTTAGCACTGCCTCCCCTGCTCTGTCCCCTCTGACACCCAAGATGGGCCTATATGGTTGCTGGTCTCTCAACTGTCCACTTCCTCATCTCTACCTCCAAAGTCCTTTCTCTGTAAAGTACCCATAGGTACATTTGCAAAGGTCAGTTCCTCAAATGCCACCCAGGTCACTTTGGAAGATCCACACTGCCTTCCCTCTGCTCTTGCCTGCTGCAGTACTGGGGCAGGTGCGTGAGCAGAGGAAGTATTTCCAAAGAGTAGCCTGGCTCTTAGCAGCACCAGGGGTGGTAGTGGGGTCCACAGGATCCAGCATGAGGAATTGCCCTGACATCATGACACGGAAGTGGACCCCATGGCATGAAAGAGTGCAAATAAACCTCCACAGCTGCTGGGACAGGAATAAGTCTCACCCACTCGCAAGCCTGAGTCTCATGTCCATTCCTCAGCAGCTGGCCTGGCCAGGAGCCCTGCGTGTGGAGGGGCAGGAAGCCAGTGCTAATACAATACTTCAGGCAGAAGGGCAGCTTCAAAGAAAGATGTAAACTTATGCACTGGGACTGCTCACAGCTGTGCAAAACAAATGAATGGGAGAAATACTAAGAGAAAAGACCTGGAAAAAGTTCATTTTGTATCAGTTATCTCCTATGTTTCCGGGATTTTCCTAATTCTCTAAGATGAGCAGCATTACTTTAATCAAGAAAAGTGTTCATCATTCCTGTTTAATTTGATAACCAGCATTTCTTCTGGACCCCTGCAGCAGAAGGGCTGCTATCTACACCTGCCTTCCTAGATTCCAGCCAGGTGTGGATGGCTGACCTGACAACTTCCATGTCCAAGGAGGGCCAAGAGACTCCGGCGTAAAAGGACACCTGCCCAGGAAACACAGGTGCCTCTGGTCTCCGCTCTGCCTTACTTCCTCCTGAGTGAGAAAAGTTATCTCGGCCTTATTAGGATCTTTCAGTTGGAGAGGGAGGTGACGTCTCATGCACCCCAGACCCGCCTCCACATTGGTTCTGTAGTTGCTGCAGACTGTCCCTGTTTCTCTCCTTCCCTTTCCTCAAAAACTGAGGGCAGGGAACTAGGCAACTGGCAGGGAGCCCTATAGCAAATGGGAGACAGAGCCCCACAGGAGGAGTGACCACAAGGCAGTCTGCAGAATGACAGCTGCCACCCTCCTAGGGTGGGTCCCTCCCATCTCAACTCATCTCACAGATGGGCCTGGGCCAAGGTTTCTCAGTATCTCTAAGTGGGGGCCAGGGGGATGTGACTTGCCCACAGCCTTGGCAGAGGTCAGGAAGAGGATTAGGGAATGGAAATCAAAACACATCTGAAGGGTTGGTCTCACTGGAGGAGAAGATGCATGCTATTTTGAGCTTCTGGGGGCTTCCCAGAGACTCCCACACACAGCCCCAGGGGTGATCAGAGGCAGTGTGCTCCTGGGGGCAGGGGACTGCACTGTACCCTGGGGGAACTTGGGGCCACCGTCCTGGACTCCTGGGCACTGTGCTTCACTCCCCAAGTCCCTTTTCCCAGAAAAACCTGTAGGGGCTAAGTCTCCCCTCCTCAGTCCAGGAACCCCTACTTAGGAGCATATTCCTGCCAGGGCTTGGCTAGAAAGGGGCCCTGGGCCTCAGAGACCAGCCCCTCCCACCCAGCTCTGAGTCATGCACTTGTACCCAGCCATGTTCCAGAATGGACTGCAAAGGTCAACACTGACTGAACATTGTTGAACACATGACCAGCCTCTAGAGTCACTCGACCTCCATAACCTCGGTTACCTCATCTGTAAAGTGGCACAAGGGGCCTGAGAGTGGAGGATAGGACCGGCTAGGCGAGTCCCCTGTCCACACCCTGTGCACCTTGGGCTTGGGTACAGTTCTGGCCAGATCCCTCTCTACATGCAATTTACTATTAACTTTTTTACCACCTTGATTTACAGAGAAGAAGGAAGGCTCCAGAAGCAATGGCTCACCCAAGTTGCCTCACCCAGAATCACACAGCCAGGGTCTGAGAAGTTAGTGAAAACTGACAGCCAGGTTTTATGCTTTGCCCTTTATTTCCTTCTTGTGATCTTGGGCAAGTGTGCTGGCCTCCCAGAGCCCTGGTTTTCCCTTAGTGATGGGGTAACTGTCCTGTCCAGCAGAGTTGGCCTGTTGGGTGGGCAGCGGTTCCACCTGTGGCCACCGGCCCCCACCAAGCAGAACAGATGTGAGAGGGGAGAAGAGGGATCTCTATCCCATGGGGCACTGCTGCCAGGGTAGTGCCTCGAGGGTAGACCCGGCTCCTGCCTCTGAGTAGATCCGAGTCTGGTCGCGTGGGGCCGCCGGGAGGGCTGGGGTGCTGGCAGGGTGACCACCGGGGTCCCGCACGCAGCCCCCGCCCACGTTCCCAGCTGACAGGCGTCCTCCTCGCTCCCTCCCTGGTCCATGGCCCCGCCCGCGGACTTGAGTGAGGGGTAGTTACCTTCCCGTCATGGTGGCCGCTCACGCTGAGCCGCGGGTCGCCTCTGGACTGGCTCTGCAGCCGCAGCCGGCAGCTGATCGCGGGTGCGGAGGAGGGAGACGCCCAAAAAAGGCAAGAGCTGCTCCACCCGCCAGCCCCAAGAGCGAGGTGGGGGCGAAGGGTGGAAGGGTGGGGAGCGTAAGGTTGAGGGGTGCGGGTGAGGGGTGGAGAGGTGAGAGGCGGGGTCCGCAGAGTGGGCGGTGGGGGTCGGAAGTAGAGGTGGGCGCTGCCACCCGTTCAGCACCAGCTTTTGGGGACACCCTAGCGCAGGAGCAGCGGGCATGGGTCACATCCTCGCCACCGAGCTCTGTTCGCCACCTCCCAGATTCCGGGCATAGTTTTCCTTTTAAAGGGAGTGAAGTTATAATAAACACTAACGAGTCCCCCCACCCCTCCAGCCCCACCGGGACGACCGCCAGGGTGACCTCCCTTAATCCACTGTCCCTGTTCATAAGGTTCTCTAAACACTTGTAGGGGAAGGTGTCATGACCGGCGATGCTAAGACCACCTCCCCAGAGTCCTCAAAGCGGTCCCTGGCAGGACGAAGGAGTAGTCTCCCAGCCTTTATGCTTCACAGAGACATTTCTGGCACCTCCTCCTTCCGCCTCCTGGTTTTGTGTGGATCCCCAGTCCACCCAAAACCACCCCCAGGAGGGCCAAGATCCAGGGGCGTCCCTCTTCCACGGCTAGCCTAAATCTGCATACTTAGATGTCAGGCCAGTGCCCTCTCCCAGAATATCCATTTCATCCAAATATAAAGGGATGCCCCTTGATCCCCCTTAATTCAGTAAAAGGTTTTTTGGGTTTTTTTAAACTACAAAATCCAAAGAGTAAGAACCAGGGACTCCTTTCCATAATGAAATGCTACTAACAAAACACCCCAAGAGCCCATTCAAATGATCTGGAGATATAAAATCATTTAGGAAATTTATTTCTGAGGAAGTTATTAAGCAAAACAAAATGCCCTCACTCTCCCTAAAGGCAGATATTTCTAGCTGGGCAGTAGAGTGTAGCTCATAATTGGAAGCAGCCTAAATATGGCACTGTGAGGCCAGGGCTAGGCAGCCTGATGTGTTCACAGGATAAAACACTGTAACTTCTAGTTTTGGCAATGAACAAAGACTATCTAGAAATGACTATGCAAAGCAGCAACTTTCAAATAAACTAACAGTGGAATTCAGAGCCAGGAGTTGAGAGTAAAATGCAGCTGTCTACAGAAATAAGCTTGGAAAAACACCTGTTCCCAAATAGATCAAGCCTTAAACCCAGAGCAGTTTTTTTCTTTTTGCAATAGTCTTAGCTAATTCCTTTGAACTATATAATCTGATGGTTGATAAAGCATAAAGCATGGGGGATTTCTTGGTTCATCCGATGTATAAGGAGATATGTTTTCCACAATTGACAATGCAGAGGAGCAGACATGCTAGGGCTTTCCAATAGAAATCGATTGCTAGATGGTTAATCAAATATTGGAGTCTTAAGGAAACCAAAGAAATTAAAAGTAGGAAGTAAAACACCAAAGGCTCCCACTTTCTCCCTGCAAGATCGTATTCTGCCTGTGGCCTTCATATAATTGCAGGGCACACATGGATCTGCCTGTGTCCAAACCAGGACCCTTATCCATGGGCCAGCTGTGAACTTAGAGCTGGGTGGCAGCTGTGGGCATTCCTCGACCTCACTGGAGATACTGGAGGTTTCAAGGAGCAACAGGCCAGCCACCTACAGTGTAGCCTGAGGTGAGATTTGCAGAAAGAACCTGGCAGTTGCCCAACAGGGTCTCATTCATACATTCACTCACTCATGCAACCAACGGTTTGTTCAAGAGTATTTATGCAGGCTGGGGTGGTGGCTCAGTGGTGGAGCGCTTGCCTGGCATGTGTGAGGCACTGGTTCAATTCTCAGCACCAAATAAAAATAAATGAATAAAATAAAGGTCTATCAACATCTAAAAAAATAAATTTTTTTTTTTTTTTTAAAAAGAGTAGCTACGCCATGTGGGCACTGGAGGTACAACAGTGAGCAAGAAGATGTGGACAGGACTCTCACAGAGTTTAACTGGAGGTGGGGCACAGACAATAAATAAATAAATACACAAACTTGATTTTAGACAGGATAAATGCTGCACAGAAAAAGACAATGGAGTGAGGGCACTTCAGAGTGGACAGCCAGGAAAGGCTTCTGATGAAGTGACATTTGGGTTGAACTCTGAATGAGGAAGAGAGCAGCCCTGCAACCATCTGGGCAGAAGGAACAATAAGCTCAGAAGCCCTGAGGTGAGAATGAGCTTGGGTGCTCAGATCAGAAACAAGTGTGCTGCAAAACAATGAGATGGGGGTGGGGCATGGGAAATAAAGGAGAGAGACTGGGGGCCAGAGCACCAGGGCCGCAGCAGCTGGCAGCCTCATTGGAGAGGTTGAAGTAAAGACAAACACAACACTCTGGCAACTACAAGGGTGACCCTCAAAACCATCATTCTGAGTGAAGAAAGAGCACTTACACCATCCATATCAAGTTCTAGAATAAGCAAAACTTGACTGTGATGGAAGAAAATCAGAATGGCAGCTGCCTCCCCAGTGCAGACTGGGCAGAGGATGCGAATTGACTGGGAAGGGGCACTGTGGGCATTTCTGGTAGTGTTCTGTATCTTAATGGGGGTGTGGGTTACACAGGTGTGTATGTATTTGTTAAAACTTGTGGGATATATGATACAATTTGTCCATTTGGTTAGCCTTTTCTTGTGGTTACTGAAATACCTGACAAGAACAACTAAGAGAAGGAAAAGTTTATTTGGGGCTCACAGTTTCATAGGTTTGGTCCATGGACAGTCAACTCCCTAGCTCTGGGCCTGAGATGAAGTAGAACATCATAGCAGCAGGGCATGGTGGAAGGAAGGAGGGAAGCAATGCAGCTGGGCAGCAGTGAGAGTACAAGGGAGGAGCCAGGGACCAGATATAATCCCTAAGGGCATCCCCACCTTCCAGCCACACCCCATCTGCCCACCTATCTACAGGATTACCACCCACTAATCCAAATTATTAATCCATGAATCATTGGTGAGGTTACAGCTTTTATAATCTAATAATTTCACCTGTGAACATTCCTGAATTAATATATAAAAACTTCTTGGGGGATATCTCATATTCACAACATAACACATTGTATGTAAATTTTACCTCAAAAGAAAGAATAGTAAACAATATTGAGCTCTGTTCAATGATTCGCTTGTTGATGTGATTAGGTGACATTATACCAGTGTCTGTAACTCTGAAATCACGTTAAAAATCAAGATGGGTGGATGAGCAACTAGACAAGGGAATAAATGAAAGAGAGGTGGTATAGGGAGTCTATCACAGCAATGGGAGAGTCTAGGTGGTGGGCATCCGAGTATTCAACCCTGATGAGTGCTTGAAGTGTGTTAGGTCTAATTGGGCGGCTGCAGGGGGAGGGAACATGGTCACCTAGCAACACACTGTGCCAGAAGTGACCAATGAGGCACACCTGCTGACCCTGACGTCCACCTTGGGTCCACCTTTTCCTGGGCAGAACCCCCTGACCCCCTTCCTCTGTATAAAAACCCTGAGCAGCCAAAGCCACGTGCGATTTCTCCTGGCTCTCCCACTCCGACTTTCACCCCCAGGGTGGGGGGGCCTGGAGATTTCGCCCGGGACACACATTCCAATAAAAATCAAGCTACCACTATTGTCTGATTCTGACGAGTGCACTCCTTTTTGCCCGCCGCCGCCTTCGAGAGCTTTACCCACCGAGGCCCTGCGCTGACCCTTTCATGAGTTTTACAAAGTGGTTCATAGCAAATATCAGGGGGAAAGTCTCCCTGGTGGTTTCATGAGAAACACAGTGATGCAGAGACAATCCAATTGAAAACTATTTTATAAACATCTAGGAAGGGTAAGGTTGTACCTTGGACCAGGCGGCTTTAGGAACCAGGTTGATACAGGGTCTATTTTGCAATGGACAGGATTTGCCAGGGATTTGGGTGTGGGTGGGGCCTGTGTGGGCATGGAGCGCTGTGTGGTGGGTATCAGTGGTGTGTGCTGACCCATATGTGTGGAGGGCTTGGTCTGGTGGCATGGGAGCTGACTGGCTGATATCTTTGCTTTCCTGGACTTTGGTGGCAGTGGGACAATGGGGGCAGGTTTGTTAGGGATGAAGTTGTAATTAAGAGGCTGCAGCTAAGGGACCACTGTGCATCTCAGGGAGGTTATTGGGAAGCATGGGGGCAAGGAACAGGGACTGTGGGAAACTAGAGCTCAGATGAGAGGTCTGCTTTCTGGCGTAGATGTGAAAGGTTGAATATGGAGGTAATTGGAAACCTAGAGCTTACTGGAGTCCCTAAGGGTGTCTGTGCCAACCCTCCAAAGATGAGAGGTCCCAGGGAACACAAAAGGGGTGCAGCAGGGCAGCCTTATGGGGAGCGATGGTAAGGATGACAGTGGTAGATCCCAAAGTACCACAGAATGTGGAGGGAAAGAGTCCAAGGAGGAGAGTGCCACTGCCCCTACCAGAGAGGTCAGGGAGGAATCTGGGTTTGGCACCCAGAGCAGGCCCATGAGCCCGAGCACTCCCATCAACTAGTCCAGCTGGAGAGGGGCAGCCAAGGACATTGCCTGCCCACTCTCATGGTCTACATTCTGTGCTCCCTGCCGTGGGAGACAAGTGGGAGGGGAGAATGGAGTAGATATGGGATATTAAAATTGCCCTAGGAGGGCTGGGGATATAGCTCAGTTGGTAGAGTGCTTGCCTTGCATGCACAAGGCCCTGGGTTCAATGCCCAGCACTGCAAAAAATAAAAAATAAAATTGCCCTAGGGGCTGGGGATATAGCTCAATTGGTAGAGTGCCTGCCTCAGATACACAAGGCCCAGGGTTCAGTTCCCAGCACCACAAGAGGAGGGAAAAAAAAAAATTCCCTGAAGGAAGGCAGAGAAGTAGGTAACAGTTAGGGGAGGGGGAAGGGATGGAGGAGGAGGGGAGGGGAGGGGAGGGGAGGGGAGGGGAGGGGAGGGGAGGGGAAAGATGCAGTGTTCCCACCAGGGTTTGGTAGAGTGGAGAGGCCCAAGGAACATTCAGAGAGAAACTTGAATCACATGTTCAATCCAGGGATTCAGAGAAGGATAAATGGTCTCTGAGATGTCCAAGTCAAGGTAGGGCCACAAAGTGGCACAAGAGCTGCCCTAGAAGACAGTAGCAGTTCAGGGTCCCCTCAGGCACTTCCTCTAGTGCTTAAGGCAAGTAAGCACCCTGTAAACAAGCAGATGCCCTAGTTATCCCATAACATCCTTCTCCTTCTCCCTGCATTGCGCCTGCAATCTCAGATACTCTGGAACTTGAGGTAGAAGGATGGCAAGTTCCAGGCCAGCCTGGCAAACTTAAGGAGACCCTGTCTCAAAATAAAAAATTAACTGGTGCAGTGGCACATGCCTGTAATCCTAGCCACTCAGGAGGTTGAGACAGGAGGATCTGAAGTTCAAAGTCAGCCTCAGCAACTTAGACCCTAAGCAACTTGGTGAGACCCTATTTCAAAATAAAAAATAAAAAGGGCTAGGGATGTGGCTCAGTGATAAAGTGTCTCTGGTTTATTTTTATTTTAAAAATAAAAAGAGGGCTGGGGATATAGCTCAGTTGGTAGAGTGCCTGCCTCACAAGCACAAGGCCCTGGGTTCAATTTCCAGCACCGCAAAAATAAATAAATAAATAAATAAATATAAAGGGCTGGGGGCATAGCTCAGTGGTAATGTGTGACGTGAGGTGACTCTGATGGCTCTTCTATGCCAGATCTCTCCCCTGATTCTAGTTTAGGCATTGCCCTCTCAGGGCACTGGGGATGGCTGGAACACTTGAATATTAATATATATTTAAATGAGTCAGCTAGTTCATATAGGGCTCAAGTGCATTGTGAAGTGGCCTGTGAGAACCCCCAGGCAACAGCAAAACCCCCTGGACCTTCCCAGCAAAAGCCTCTCCCTGCTGGGGCTCTCTGGACCAAACGACTAGTGGTTGTCACATCCACCTGTATACAAACTGCTAGACACTGGCTATGTTGAAAACCAAGTATTCCTTTTTAAACATGTGAGCACTCAGAACCAGTGCTAGACATATCATCTGGCCAGCACAGAATGCCCTTCTTCTCTCTGGATCATGCAACAGCTGAAACAGACCTTGGTGAGATAATCACCTGATAATTTTGCCAACACTTGAAGAACACACCACAAGAGACCCAGAGGTTCTTTTTAGTCTAAGACAGACCCAAACCCCTTAGTGAGAGTCTGAGCTACTCAGGGATAGAACTAGGCCAAGGAGCTGTACAATTTCCTGAAGACCTTGGCCTCAGACTCAGAAAAGGAAAATGTTATTTCACCCTTATCAAGGTTCTGGGACAGATGTGATTCAACTCAAGACTCTGAACAAGAGCAACATAGAACTGCCCCCAATAGATATTCAGGAATGCATGTTTTTGCACCTTGACCTTCCAACAAGAAACTACTTGGGAGCTGGGGCAGGAGGTGCGGGGGAAAGATCAGTGGTAGAGCACTTACCTAGCATGCATAGGCCCTGGATTCCATTCCTGGCAACACCACGCACACAAACACACACACACACACACACACACACACACACACACATGCCACTTGGGTATAGAGACCACAGAATTCTTCGGTTGCAGACCCCCAGCCTCTCATTGAATATTTCATCCACACACCAACGTGCATTTTGCTTCTTTTCCATTATGACAATCAACCCACCCTTCTTCCATCAGTGCTTCTACAACTTCTTTCCCAAATAAAGATTAGCCTCCCTCCCTCTGATCCTCCAGCCACAAATATGGCCTCCACAAAGAAGACCCAGCATGCAGCCAAGGAAAGTTGGCCTCCAATGTTCTGATGCCCTTTCTTAGGATGGTGTCTGAGGCTAACCCAGTAGGGCATGCCACTCTGGGGCATGTGGCAACATTATCTTGGCCACTAAGAGGGCCTAAGGGAATGGAAGGGAGATCCAGGGGTGGGGCACAGGGATAGAGATCAGCTGGTAGAAGAGACCTCCCCAAGCCCCATGCACAACACGGCTTCTCTACCTCAGTGGCTGAGATGTTGCTCCACCTCCTTGGTTGCTTCCTTCCTTGAGTGCTTCCAGTAACTGCCCAGCAGCTGCCTAGCCTGCTTGGCACAGCCACATGGAGGCCTGGGCAGCAGCCGGGATCGTGCAACCACAACAGAGCACCCAGACACACTCCAGTTTCACCTCTCCTGGGCAGGAGGCTTGGCCCAAGGTCCAGAGCTTCAGGGTGAGGCCGGAGGCACCTTGGGGTCAGGTGAGGACAGAGGAAGCCAAGGAAGGAAGGAAAGGCCGGCCTCCCCTGGGGAGACAGGCCCACAGAACAAAAGGAGCAACAGCTGCCCTCTGAATTCTGAAGGATTGGCAAAAGGACTGCTGCTAAAATGAACATTTCCTGAAGTCCCGAGCTCAAGAGCCCCTGGGAAACCTGATGTGGACATGTGCTGAAACTGGGCCCCACAGCACCCAGTGACAAGAAACCCTGTGACTAACCACCCAAAGAAACCAAGAATAGCTACTCACATACCTTCTTGCCAATTATTGCTCTCCCTGAAAGGAGGAGGAAAGTCTCAGGATTATGTATCTTATTTTATATAAATTATTTTATAGTCTTCTGCTATAAAACTTTCATTGTATTAGAAAATGCCCAAAGGCAGAAAGAAGAAAAATTCCCTCAAGTTTTACCACTGAAAGTGGGTGCTGACCACACTTTGGTTCCAGTCTTATCTGTGCATATTTATTTTAACTGGATTGTGATCATTTTGTGTTTGCAATTTCATATTTGTTTCTTCATATTGACGGCAGTGGTTTCCCATCACCTCAATGCCCATCACCTCAGTACCCATCAGGGCTGCCCTGGCTTTGGGGACCCCATTCACATTGTGCTATGAATACAGCACCCAGGGAACTCCCTGATTTTGTGCTTTCTGGGAGACGAGATGACAGCGTTCACATAGTTCACATCCACTATGTCCATGGTTTGTAAATGTAAACAATATCTAGCTTTTACAAACACAACTGGTGGTTTTTTTTCTGTCAAGTTTGATATCCTCGAGGGTGGGACTGTTTACTTTTACATAGCATGGAGCCCAACAGGGAGCTAGATATACAGCAGGCATATGAAAATTTATTGAAACAGTGATGTGACACTGCATTGCCATGTTGTCTAAAATAACCTGCTGCATGTTATAAATATGCTATACACCAGAATGTAAACTCCCCAAGACCAGACTCCTGCCTTCTTACCTGTTCTATTCTTGGAGCAAGAACAGGGCTCCATTCAGAATAGTTTCTCAGTAAATATTTGTTGAAGACATGCTGTTTTAAACATTTTTGTTAAGTTCTGTACTCTTGTGAGGAGCTGCCTAAATGTACAGTGCATATCATACTTCCATTCCTCAAAGAATCTCAAATATCATTTTACACACACTATGAAAGTATAAAAACCCTAGGCCTATTGGGACAGGGCCAGTCCTTGGGGATCACTCACCAGGCAGTAGATACTTCCACCATGGACTTTTTGGTTTCCTGCTCCTCTAAAAGGAAAACTTTACCAGCCAATGACCAGCTAACCTGAGCACAGAGAACCTGAACACCTCTACCAGTCACAGAGCTTTGGCCCTTCCTCCTTGCTATTTTACATTAGAAAAATTTTTGTGGGGGATATAATAACTGGAACATTGGAAAGAGAAGAGAGTCTTTGGTTTAATCTAAAAGGTGGGGCTATAGCTCAGTAGTAGAGCACCCCAGAGTTCAATCTCCAGTACTGAAAAAAAAATTTTTTTTTGGCTTCAATTATAAAATATAATTTAGAAAACTCAGGAGGAGAGGAAAGGCTATTGTATTTGCCCATATTGTTGCTTATTATTTCTTTCATCCTTTCTGACATTCCAAGGTTTCTTCTTCGTGATTGCCTGTTTAGAGAACTCTCTTCAGCACTTTTTTTTTTTTTAGTGTATATGGACACAATACCTTTATTTATTTATTTTTATGTGGTGCTGAGGATCAAACCCAGTGCTTCTCACATGCTAGGCAAGTGCTCCACCACTGAGCCACAACCCAGCCCATACTTCAGCATTCTTTTAGGGTAGGTCTACAGAGAGTTCTCTTAGTGTTTAATAGTTTTTCTTTTCATTGAAGAGTCTTGATTTCCCCTTCATTCCTAAAGAATCTATCGCTGAATGTACAATTCTGGGTTGACATTTCCATTTTTATTTATTTATTTTTTGGGTCACTTGGGAAATGTTGTGCCACTTCCTCTGGCCTCCATGGTCTCTGATGAGAAATCTGCTGTCATTCTAATTGTTTACCCCCCCCCCCCCAGGTAATGTGTTGTTTCTCTCCTTGTTTTCAAGAATAGTTTGCCTTCAGTTTCCAAAGTTTGACTCAGAGGTGTCTTTGTGTGGATTTATATTGTTTACAATTTGCAACTTCTTGAATATCTAAGTTCATGTCTCTTGCCAAATTTATGAGCTTTTCAGCCATTGTTTCTTTGATTACTTTTTTAGCACTGCCTCTTACTCCTTTCAATATAGGAAGCTCAAAATAAAATTACCTACACGTTGTATGCAATTACTTTTTTAATCAGTGAAGAAAAGAGAAAAAATAGGCAACCCTGAGCTGGGGTTATGGCTCAGTGGTAAAGCGCTTGCCTAGCACATGTGAGGCACTGGGTTCGATCCTCAGCATCACATAAAAATAAATAAAGGTTAAAAAAAAAAGAGAATGCTTTAAAAAAAGAAAGGGGAAGAACTTTTAAAAAAAGTATAGTAGGCAACCCTACTATCTTTTATGATTATCTACCTTTATCAACACTTTTGCTTTTCATGTGAATTCAAATTTACTGTCTGGTGTCATTTGCTTTCTAAGAATTTCCTTTAGCATTTCTTATGCATTAGGCCTATAAGCAATAAATTCTCTCAGATTTTCCTTATTTTGGAGTGTCTTTATTGATACTCTGTATTGGATAAGACATGGCCATTAAGTCTTTCTTTAATTCCTTTAGCATGGTTTCCTTTAGTTCATTGAAGATATGTCTAACAATTACCTTGAGGTATTTGTCTGCTAAGTTCAGCATATGAGTCCCTTTGAAAGTGGTTTGTATTGGCTGCTTTTTTATATGTCACACTTTTCTGTTTCTTTTAATATTTTGCTTTTTCATTGTTGTTAAAAACTGGACATCTTGGGATACTATAGCATTTCATTCCTAGAAATGAATTCCTTCCATCCCTCAGGGATTGATTTGCTTTTGTCATTTGCTTGGTCATTTGTTTGGTTATTGAGTTGACAAGCTAATATTGTGCAGTGCACTTCTGATACCCACATTCTCACTTTTATCTTTTAGCCTAACTACCTAGAAGTAACCCCAGGTCAACATAAGCCACTTATTCACCAAAGGTTGTACTTAAGATCTTTGGATGGTTAGGTTTTTTTTTATCCATTACCATTAATGTGTGTAGTTTGGATGTTGCGACCAGTTTGGGATGTTTACTTTTTTTTTTCCTTGTGCTTGACGTTCAACGGGAGAGTAATAGCTTGGATTTTCCTCCTCTGATCACTCCTAACAATATCATTTTAGGTATTTACAGTCTTCCAGACTCCCAGGAATGCATATGATTTCAAAGCCTGGCTTTGTAAGAGTAGTTTATTGTTCAACCAGTGTTTGGTCAGAGGGTGAATTTAAGCTTCTTGTACCAGTAGGGATTCCTCCCTGTGCTGACGGGTCTCTGTGCAGCCTGGGAAATGTTTCCAAGTGTACCCTACATCTTCTTGTGACTTCTCCAGAGTAGGTGAAGCCTAATGTTTGTACATAGACTTCCAGTGCTGCCAGGAGGGCTCTTTCTAGGTTTTCCCCAGTTCACTCTATTACATTTCTGATTGTTCTGCCATTCTGCTTGTTGCTACTGGTATTGTGAAACTATCAGCACCCTCTTAATTTATGGATAAAATATCCATTTTCAACAACACCTTTAGGCATGGAATTTTCCACCCTCTGTTCCAAATTTTAAGTCTTCTCAGGCACAGGTGGGAGTTCTTCATCCTTATGGCCTGACTCTCCCCTGGGCAAAATCTATGTGCCACTACAAAGGCCTTAAGTTGAGGACAGTGACCAACTTATTCCAGAATGATGCTTCTGCTCTACAAGTGGGCATTGGGGTGTTGACAGTTTCTGGTCTTCTTGGCTCAACCCTCTTGGTATGGAAGCTAGAGTGGGAGCAGGTTAAGGATTGAGGTTTCATTTTTGTCAACCTGCTTCTGCCCTACGGCTGGGGACTGGGGGCAGAGTAGAGCTCTCCTTTTCTTGCATCAAGTAGAACACTTGTAATAGTTTCTGTAAGACGGAGCTGGCAGTAGAGGGAGTGAATTGTGGCTCATATGCCATGTATTTCATTGAGACTTAACAGACTTTCTTTGAATGTTTTTCTACTTGCTGTATGACCTTAAGACAATTTCCAGAGATTTGTTGTTTTTAATAATTTCCTCCAGCTAAATGGAGAATGTCTAATGAGGGAAAGAATCTACCATTCTCAGAGTTGGCTTGCTGCTGGGCTATATGAGGCTTTACTGGTCTCTCAGCTACTGTCTGCACCTCTCCAGCAAATGCTGCCTGACAACATACACTGTAAGAGGTTCTAGCAGATTTATCATCTCTAATTCTGAAAACAAATTTTGTTTCCCATATTATTTAAATCATTTAATTTCTTTCTTTTCAAAGTCTGAATTATTGGCTTTAAAGTGATAGAGCAATTTAACTGGCATAATATTACTTCAAAGTGTTCTATTGTATTAGATACAGTGAACTAAATTGTTAACATTGTGAAACAGAAGGAAATAGACAACTAAAGAGATGATTTTGTTCCGTCTATTGCAATAGACAGAAGGTTCACTAATGAAGGACATCTCACAAAAGAAGTGACTTGCCAGCCCAAGTAAGCAAGGGTTGTGATAAAGGGTGGAGCTGGGTCCTATCCACAAGCATAGGGTAAGGCCATCCTTTCCAGTTCACCAGCTCCAACATAACCAACTTCTATAGTTAAATAGGGTTTGTCCCCGCCAAAACTCACGTGAAAATTTAATTGCCAATGTAATAAAATTGAGAATGGAATGGAATTGTGGGCTGTTAAGAGGTGTTTGAGCCCAGGGCGGTGACACTCACCTATAATCCCAGCTGCTTGGGAGGCTGAGGCAGGCAGCTCACAAGTTCAAGGCCAGCCTTAGCAAACTGGCAAGACCCTGCCTCAAAATAAAAAAAAATAAAAAAATAAAATTTAAAGGGCTGGGGATGGAAGAGTGCTTGCCAAGCACACATGAAGCCCTGGGTTCCATCCCAAGTACCACAAAAGGAAAAAGAAAAAAGAAGTGTTTGGGTCATGAGATGTCCTTCCTTATGAAGATATTTAGTTCCTGCAAGAGTGGGTTACTTATCATGAAATAGGGTTGTTATAAAGCAAAAGTTCCTTTTGTCCCCAACTCTTTGTATACACCTGCTTGGCCTTCCACTTCTCACCTTGTCAAAAGCTAAGCAGATGTTGGCACCATGGCTTTGGACTTCCCAGTCTTCAGAACTGTGTTCTAAAACAAACCTCTGTTCTCTATAAATTACTCAGTCTCTGGTATTCTGTTATAGCAATAGGAAGCAAATGAAGACAAGTGACAAATTTTTCAACCATCACTGATTTTTAGGGAGTACAGGGCTCAAACAAAATTCAATGTGCTCCTTCCCCCTCAATGAGTGGGGAATGTACAGACTAAGAAATAAAACCTTAAGGAGGCTTGCTGGTATTGTGCCTGTACAACCAGGTGAAGTGTGTTTTTGAAGGTCAGGTATCTTAAAAGAGTAATGCCCAAAATGAAAAAAGGGCAATGTTAATGGAAAAGGTTGCATCAAAGTAAAAAGCCAGGAGTTGAATCCTAGAGAGGTGTCCTGTTCAACAGGTTCCAAGAGGTCAGTGAAGAAAGCTGGTATATAGCAGCAGCACGCTGAGTTTCCTGAAATCTCTAGCCAATGTCACTGTTCTTTTTTTGGAACTGGGGATTGAACTCAGGTGCACTTGGCTACTGAGCCAGATCCCCAGCCCTATTTTGTATTTTATTTAGAGACAGGGTCTCACTGAGTTGCTTAGGGTCTCGCTAAGTTGCTGAGGCTGGCTTTGAACTCACGATCCTCCTGTCTCAGCCTCCCGAGTTGCTGGGATTACAGGCATGCGCCACTGCGCCTGGCAATGTCACTGTTCTTAGTGAGGTTGTCACCATCACCTTCCACATGAGGACACATATGACCCAAGCCTTCTGCCCACTTGTCCAGGTAGAAACATAGCTGACAAGAGTCTGCTGGGGTGGAGAATCCTTCAAGGTTAATTGTCAGACTCTCCTTCACAGGATTTCTCCAGGTCTTGGGAGAAAGGTCCAGGCAACCAAGTGGCTGGGTGGTCGCGCTTTTGTTTTTGAGTCAGGTAACAGGGAGAAAAATTGGGAGTGTTCTTTTGGATGGTTATAACCAGCTATTGATAGAAACTAGAAGAATTTAAAATTTGGTAAGAATTGACAGTATGGACAAGGGAGCAGGGCCCATTCCAATTTGCAACTTCAATTGCAATGTCCAATGAACAACTGCAATCTCAACTGCAATTCAGTTAACAACCCATTCTTGTTATCAAATGCAAGTCCATTTACTCACTGCTTAAAAAGGGCCCAATTAATAGAGGACAAGTTGTTGGCATGAGGAAAAAGATTTATTCAATGTGTTAGCTTTTCTTTGCTGTGACCGAAATATCTGACAAGAACTTAGAGGAGAAAAGATTTATTTTGACTCGTGGTTTTAGAGGTTCAGTCCATGGTCAGCTGGCTGCAAGGTAGAAACATCATGGCGGAAGAGCATCATGGAGGAAAGCTGCTCAGTTCATGGCAGCCAGGAAGGAGAGGGGTAGGGGAGGACCAGGGAGAAGACAAGCCCTTCCAGGGCATGCCTCCAGTGACTTACTTTCTCCAACTAGGTCCCATCTCCCAGTAGTCCATTCAGCTATCAACAGATTAATTCATCAAACTGATTAACCCATGGATGAGGTCAGAATTCTCACAACCTAATCATTGTCTAAAACCCCACCTCTGAACCTTGCACGTTGGGGAGCATGCTTTCAACACATCAATGTTTGAGGAGGACAGTCCAGACTCAAGCCATAACTAAGAAAATGGTGGACTACTGTCCTGAAAATCATCTTAATTCCTTTTGTAAAAAGAAATGAACCACTTGCTCCTTTTATCTTTGGAAGGAAATGATTAAGGAAACCTGGAAGCTGATAATCTGTTGATCTGCATCAGTCTTGAAGGGCAATGACACAGATTAGGGAAGTTTTGGGTACATCAACCTTGTGCTGCTAGTGTAAATGATTAATGAGGGCTGTGTGCTCAGGGAAGCAAAGGCTTTTTCTAGCAAAGGACAACCATATCCTTCCATCTGTGGAGTTGGCAGTAGAGTCAATTAAATCTCCATCAGCCAAAACAGAGCTTGCATATCCATCAGTTACCTGCAATTTACAAACAGACACAAAGTAGCCCAAAGACAATGAAATCCAATAACCTAGTATAATGTGCTATGAACTATGTGCACAGTTTTTCATTAAAACAATTTTTCCTTTAGTCTCCCCCATTTTGATAAAAAAAAAATCTCAAAGAAATTATTATTATTATTATTTTGGTACCAAGGGTGCTTAACCACTGAGCCACATTCCCAGCCTGTTTTTATATTTAATTAGAGACAGGGTTTCCCTGAGTTGCTTAGGGCCTTGCCAAGTTGCTGAAGCTGGCTTTGAACCTTAGCCTCCCAAGTCACTGGGAATACAGGCATGCGCCGCCATACCCGGCCAAAAGTTTATTCCTGTCCACAAAATAAAACTGTTCTGATTAGGTAGAGCAAGAATAGTCATTTACCAAATGGGCATCATGTGTTTGGGTACTCTATAATCCCAGGTACTTGGGAATCTGAGGCAGGAGGATCACAAGCTCTAGGCCAGCCTGGGTAACATGAGGACTTGGATTCTATCCTTGCACACCTCTTCAAAGTTTGCTTGGTAGGAAGTTTACATAAAAATGTCGAATTGGCAACTCAGGGGCAGGAGGATCGTAAGTTCAAGGCCTGCCTCAGCAATGTGGCAGGCCCTAAGTAACTTAGTGAGACCCTGTCTCAAAATAAAGAAATTAGAAGGGCTGTGGATGTGGCTCTGTGGTTAAACGCCCTTTGTTTCAATCCTGGTACCAAAAAAAAAAAAAAAAAAAAAAA